>CAWUFW010028779.1:0-20620 GCA_963921515.1 Calotriton arnoldi | reverse complement strand
TCGCTTTTCGAGCTATCCAGGGCAAGGGCCCGGCTACCTCAGGCTGAGACTTAGCTTATATCGTCAGGAGTGGACCCTGAGATCTAATCGGCAGCACCTCCTCAATGTCCCACGTTTTGCAAAAGTGCAACAAGGAGGCAGGTCCTTCACAGTAAGGACTGCTAAACTTTGGAATGCCTTGCTTTAGCCACCTGCGCATGTTAGAATCTGAACATGAGTTCAGAAAGGCTTTAAAAACTGTCTCTTTAGGCAGGGGGAGTAGTATCTTGGAGCTTCTCAGTCTCTCTATTTCCATTTTATCAGCGCCGGGACACCTCTGTCGAGGGATGACTTTACTCGTTTTTAAAACTACAAGTCCCAGCAATAAATGCGATAATGAGCAGGCCCACTAGGGGGCCGGGAAATAAATAAAAAAGCCGGAAATGCACTAATAAGCGAATTCGTGTTGCCGTTTGTGATTAAAGCCCAGGAAGAAGAGGCGTAATGCCTTGAAACGCGTCGGCTAGAAAAGTCACCAGAACTCGCAGTAAGTTCGGAGAAATGTAATGCCAAAAGGCGGGCAAGCTGTTGTGTGCCCTCCAAAAGCTTTGTGCCTTTGATGGATAATATATATATATATATACATATATTTATATATAATCCTCCATTGATGTTCTTTCGCCTGAACATCCGATCCGGCGGCACATTCAAACAAACAGCAGTCCACTGTTCAGGTCAGTTTTACAGTTCCCATTTTATTTTCAGCATAAACAATTAGCATTCCATAGTCCTTCTCGTTAAGAATCAATATATATATATATATATATATATTTTTTTTTACATTGTGGTAAATGCAAAGTCTAGAAATTAAGTGATTAAGTGATAGCAAGCGTGGACAATGAGGAAGGGATATGGGCACATACTTTTGTTAAAGTTTAAGAAATCGAGTAAAAAAAAAAAGATATGTAAATAGAAATGGCTTGCTGGACACAAACAGTTAGTGTAAAAATGTCTAGGAATACAAATAGCATAAACCATCTACAAAATGTGTTCCTACTTTTGCAGCTGGCCTTAAAGCAAAAGTAATGTATAACATTAAAACAAATAGGTATTTTTTTTGTGGATTGTTTGTGCAGGCGGGAGAGGTGCACAAAAGGCCTTCACATATGTGTTTATAAAATGTGTTTTGTGAGCTAATGTTTAAAGCAAAACTACAATGGCCAGAATGCAATCTGGTATTAAGATTAGTGGTAAATTGGCTGAAGGTGCCCCACCTGACTGCTGGGAACAACGAAGATGGGAGTTTACAACTTAAGCTGGCAAGTCTTTTGTTATTTGTATTAAGGCATATTACCAATTTTAAATGTAAAATTTGAAACAAAACTACAAGGCCCAAAATGCAACCCGCAATAAACATTAACGGCAAGTTTGCTGAAGGTGCCCCACCTGACTGTTGGAAACTACGAAAATATGAATTAGGAGCATAAGCTACAAAGTCTTGTGTTTGTAAGACATACAAAGAAAACGCCACATCACCATGAATCTTGATTACATTGTTGTGCACCTAAAATAAATAGTAAAACTGTGTTCTCAAACACATGGGTCAAAATTGAAATTACCCTAATAAAATTGAAATAGAAACATACAATATTAAACACGCTGCATAAGCGGTGTTGTGTTATGTTATGTTATGTTATGGACATTTCTAGAGCACGACTGTTACCCGGAGGTGTCCTGGCGCTATAATGAAGTCTTACAGAGGCCTAAAACAGGAGGAGTGATGTTAAAGATTAAACAGTAAAAAGCCAGGTTTTCAAGGCCTTCCTAAAGGCAAGTAGATTTGTCATGCATCTAAGATGCAACAGGAGGCCATTCCATGCCTTGGCTGCACCGACCACAAAACTTCTGCCACCCCAGTTAGCTTTCTTTACAAAGGGCACCAACACCAATTTTGCTTCTGAGGAGCGTAGTGATGTTTTTGGTACATACCAATGGAATTGCAGTTTTAGGTAGTTGGGCCCAGTTCCTTGAAGGGCTTTATGAACCATGCACAGAGCTTTAAACTGAGCACGTTTTTTAACGGGCAACCAGTGAAGCCTCCTAATCTCAGCCGAGATTGAGCTATGTTTTGGTATGCCGGTAAGCAATCTGGCAGCTGCATTCTGCAAAAGTTGGAGTTTGTTCATAAGCCCTTCCTGGATATTGATATAGAGACTATTGCAATAGTTTAATCTGGACATGGCTAAAGCAGTGATAACTGTTTGTTGACTATCTTTGGGCAGGAATGGCAGAATCTCAGAATATACAATGCAGATGAGACCACCGCATTCACTTGATCCCTAAAACTGAGTTTCTTTACTATGCAGACTCCCAGATTTTTTACCTTCTTGATAGGAGTGGGGAGAGGACCCAATGTATCCGGCCACCATGCCGAAGTCCAAAAATTGGGGTCATTGCCGAACAACACAACCTCCGTTTCGCTGGAGTTGAGTTTAAGGCAATTTTGGGCCATCCAGTTACCCACAGCTGTCATGCAATCATGGAATCAGGAGGCCGTTCCCTGCAGCCTTCCTGGCAGCAGTGACACCACAATTTGGGTGTCGTCTGCATATGAGGTCAGATTAAAACCAAAAGATTCAATCAGGGGAGCCAATAATGACACATAGACGTTAAAAAGTGTTGGGCTCATAGATGACCCCTGAGGGACTCCACAGGGCAGAGAAAAAGGTTTAGCAGAGAATTCGCCGAGGGAGACAGTCTGTAATCTATTTGACAGAAAGGATTTGAGTAATTTCCAGGTGGTGCCCTGGACTCCAATCTCTTGCAGCCGGTCCATCAGTAAAACATGATGGACCGTATCAAAGGCCGCTGAGAGGTCCAACATAATCATAGCGGCTTTTCCTCCCTGGTCGAGTATAGCCCTGATTTCTTCAGTGGATTTAAGAAGAGCGGTCTCCGTGCTGTGCCCCCCTCGGAAACCATACTGGTGGGATCCAGCACCTGAGCTTCTTCCAGGAACAAACTAAGTTGTGCATTCATGATTTTCTCTGTGATTTTCGCAGGAAGTGGGAGTCTAGAGATGGGTCTAAAGTTATTAGAGTCTTTAGGGTCTAGACTCGGTTTTTTGAGCAGGGGCAGTATGGATGCACTTTTCCATGTTTTGGGAAAGTACCCTTCCGCAAACATAGCATTATGATGGAAGTCAATGTTAATGTGACTGGCTCGGGTGCTAATTTTAATATTGAGACTGGGCATGGATCATATGGTGAGCCTGATTTCGCCGTCATAAAAAGCTTAAGAGTGTCTATGGCAGTAACTGGGGCAAATTTATCAAACTGTGGCAGAGAGCTTTTTCCTGACTTAAGATCTACTGTGTGGGCCGAAGACGTCTTGATCGTTGAGCCAGTGAACGTAGAAAAGATGGCCTCAACTTTGTCAAAGAAAAATTTAGCTATTTTATCACAAAGTTCCTGGCTAGCCGGAATGGGAGGAGGGGCTGGATGTGCTAGGGTGGTTACCGTTTTGAACAGTTCTTTAGTTGAGTTTTTTGCTGAGTTAATTTTTTGGGCGAAAAACTCTTGTTTTGTTTTTTGAAGCAGCTGTTTATACTGAGCTAAGCTTAGTTTGTATTCATTTTTTTCCCTATCATTATACTCCTTCCTCCAGATTCTTTCAAGGTGCTTGCAGGCCAATTTTTGATCTCTAAGTTCCTGGGTATACCAAGGAGAGGTAGGTCGTGCCCTATTGGGGCGGAGGAGTTTCTTGGGAGCTAGCTTATTACCTGCTGCTTTGTGTCCTTGGGTCATGTTAAAATTTCTGCTAGTGCTACTTTAGGGCATTAATATCCTGTGTTCACTGTCTCCATCATAAAAATTAAATGCAAAGTATGTTGCAACGTTTGTGGCTTGCTTTAAAACATGATGAATGTGTAACATTTTCACAGTTGATATCTGTGCTTATGAAAGTTTCATGAAGGATTTTTGGAGGGCAGAAGGTCGGCACGTACGCTTTCCATAATGCAATATTTAAGCTGCAAAGTATTTTGTTGTCAGTTTTAAGACTTATAAAAAAAAGACTACTTCGTGACTACATTGTTGCGCGCGTAAAATAAATAGTAAAACTGCGTCCCCATACATACAGGTTATAAAAGCTAAATATATACCTAAAGTAAAGAATACTCAGCATTAGCTTTGTTGTGCACAGCTGCTTTGTGTCCTTATGGTATGGTTGCAACAAATATTAATTGTTTTGTGATATAAAGTATGTCGGGAAATGTGAAGCCAAGTTATTTTGGTTATGCTTTTAAGTCAGAAAAACGAAGATCCTCAAATGCAGATAATATGCAATTATTTGATGTATTGTTTTCTTTTTACTTAACTCTGTTTGGAAGCAGCAATACAGTTTGTGATGTGCGGATTCCTCTGTGTGATGGATTGCTTCAAGTGTTTGTTATATATCTAAAATGCAAAAGAAGATAATGTTTTTTTTATGTCCTCATTTATGCGATTAAATGTGGTTATGGTAAGGCCAGAGTCACCTTATATACCCCAAAACTCTTGAAGGAGAACCGCCAATAGGGTACAAGGTTAAACCAGGTCTCAACAACCTTCAAGGGATTTGAAAATGGTCAATCATGGTCCCACCATGATAATTCCATCCATGTCGCATTAGTTAAAATCATTGGACATCCCGCCCTAGTTTAACATATATTCTTATCCCATAGTTCCCAGTACTTTATTCGTTTGCTCTTCCCACTAGCTTTATCCAGCTTCTTAATTCTATCTACTGCCCTGTGCCACTCTGCCACCCCGGGAGGAGTAGGGAGAATCCAATTAATACACACCTCCCGTCTAGCTAACAGGATCAAGACAAATAGTAAATATTTTTGGTTTTTACTTAGTACCATATCCACTGCATTATTATCCAAAATGCCAAAAATAACTGTAAAAGTGCTTACCTTGATGTTAATATCTAAAGCTTTTGAAATACTCTTACCAACTTCTTCCCAAAAGACATCAAGGTGTGTTCACAGATGGAACATATGAATATCGTTTGCCTTTATCTTGTTGCATTTCGGGCAGTGTTTCATCTCCTGATTATTTATTTTAGACAGCTTCTCGGGCGTCCAATAAGACCTGTGTATGGTAGACAAATGGTTTTTCCTTAGGGGTGCAGAAGCAATAGTATACCAAAGAAAAGTGCAGGATACTTGCCATAACTGTTGCAAGTCTTGGTCGGGAAACACTTTTTTCCAGATGTCGTCTGGGGTGGTGAAATCGCCTTCTTCGTTCTGAATCATGTACCAGTACCATTTAGATACTTCTTTCCGGGTTGGGTCTTTTTGAAGCTCTTCTTCCAATTTTTGTGTGGAAACTGATGTTTTCTCTTGGTCTTTTGACCAACTCGCCAGCTGGTAATATTTAAACTTAGAAATACCTCCGTTGGTCTTTTCTAGCAATGAGGCCCAACTTTGTAGAATGCCATTTTCAAGGAGTTCTCCCCAACTAGTTATACCAGCACTTATCAATGGGGCAGCAAGAGAGTCTTTTAAGCAGTCCGGGGTTCCAGGTGAGCACCATATAGGTGCTAGATCACTATAGTAGGGGATTTTCCAAGATTTCCTTAGATCGTACCATAACTTATATGCTGATCTCAAAACTTTTAATTTTATCTTTTTGAAATATTTTGGATGACCAAATTTATAAAGACAGTTATCCTCATCCGTTACAGTGTGCCAGTACGGAGGATACAAATCGCGAGGTCTAAGAAGAATCCTAAAATTCTTAAATTGAAAGGCTCTGTAATAGGCCAAAAGGTCTGGACTAGCTATGCCTCCTCGATTTTTCTTCTGGGAAAGCTTCTTCCACGCTATCCTTACCCCTTTGGAAGCCCAAATAAAGGTGTTAATTTCACTTTGGATCTTCTTTAACCATATAGGCTTAAATTCCAGTGGTATTGCATTAAATAAGAAAGTGAATTTGGGCAGAATTGACATTTTTACAGCATTTGTTCTCCCCAAAAAGTAAGGGACAGACTATTCCAAGACTTTAGTAATTTTCTCATTTCTTTGACTTTCGAGTTGAGGTTTGCTTGAGCAATTTCATCAATATTTTTTTAGAACCTCTATCCCCAAATATTTAATTTTATTGTTACCTCCTATTGGTGGTGAATTCATATTCCAGAGCATCATCTCAGTCTTCTGGCGATTAAGTAGATAACCGGAAATGCTACCGAAGTCTGTTAACAACTTTGTTATGGGGTGAAGGGATTTATCTAGGTCACTTGTGTAAAGCATTAGATCATCTGCATATAATGCAACCTTAATGACCCATTCTTTAAAGGTAAAAGGAATAATTTCTTGAGACCTTCTGATCATGTTTGCAAGAGGCTCAATATACAGATTAAAAAGATGAGGGGAGATCGGGCACCCCTGTCTCGTGCCTCTGTTGATAGCAAATTCTTTCGAGAGACTTCCATTTATCAGAATTTTTGCTTTCGGGGCTTTATATATGTTTCTAATTGCTCTCAAAAAATGATCTCCTAAACCAAAGTGAAAAATAACAGAATGCAAGAATGACCAATTTACACGGTCGAATGCTTTAGCAGCATCAAACGTAAGTACCGCTAATGGGATTTTTTCTTGGGTGGCTATATCAATGGCGCCTATAAGTTGGTGAGTGAGATCATATAATTGCCTCCCCTTAGTGAAACCTTTCTGGTCATTATGAATGATTTTATCGGTTATGTTGCCTAGCCTTATGGCTAAAACCTGGGTAAAAATGTTATAATCATTATTCAGAATAGAAATAGGCCTGTTTGATTCACATTTATGAGGGTCTTTACCAGGTTTCAAAATTAAACTGATAGTAGCATCGTTCCATGATTTTGGGAGCCGTTGGCCATCCAGGTATATGGAATTAAAAAGGTCTGTCAAAATGGGAGCTAATTGTTCCTTTAGAGCTAAATAAAATTAGTTGGGGATAGCGTCGGGGCCAGCAGCTTTGTTTTTTTCATCTTATTTATCGCCCTCATGACCTCCTCTGTAGTTATTGCTTTATTTAAGGCTTCACATGAGTCTAAATCCAAACTTGTTATTTGTGAGTTTTTAAATACAAATTTACCGCCTGAGCAGGGGTGTTAAATCTTCCTCATATAATGGCTGAAAAAAGTCTACAAATGCTTCTTCTATACCTAAGCTATCTTCTACCCTCCCCCATCTCGAGCATTATAAATTGCCATAATCTTGTTCCTATTGGAATCTATTTTAAGCTTCCATGCTAGTAATTTCCCACTGTTTTCCCCATACTCATAGGTTGACAAACTACTAGCCTCCCATCTTTTCCTGACTCGATCTTCTAGGTATAATGATAAATCCTGCTTTTTCTTAAATAATTCCTCAATTGCCCTTTCTTGTTCTGCCTTTGAAGTAGGGGCGTCGGTTCAAATGAAATTTCCTGCCCTTTTGAAAATTATGTGGAATAACAAGACTTTTAACATTCGTGAACCAAAAGAGGTAGAATCACTGTTGGAGCAAATAAAAGCTCATAAATAAATGAGACTGAAGTAAGAGCCAAGATATAACGCAATAAAGACAGGACAACCCTACAATAACGGAGCTCAAATAGGGTAATAAGATTGCCCAAATGGAAGTTGGGAGGGTTCTCCAGGGAGGGGTGGGAGGCCTAGAGTGTGTAGGAGCTGTAGGTTTTTGGGGTTTCTTTTTAGCACATTTATGATGTTTTGTTTTTATTGGGTGGGGAGCATAGGGGAAAAAACCAAAAAAATGCATTTGTCCGATATGTACATTTTATGGTAAATAAGGCCACGATAGCTTGTAGAACTAAAAATCTCCTATAAGATGGGCGAAATGAAAATTACAACATGGAATGTTAATGGGCTTAGGGTCAGGAAAAGGCGTCAAAAGATTTTTGAATATCTTAAACTAATAAAGAGTGATGTTATACTGCAGGAAACTCACCTATTAAAAACAGAATGGTATGAATTTACAAAATATGAAAAATGGATAGAGAGTAGTGCTTGTACAAATCAAACCTGTTGTATTAAGGGGGTTGCAGTAATTGTAAAAAGACCATCTAAAATAACTATGTTGGAAGAGTGTGGGGACCCGAAAGGTAGATGGATCCTAGTGAAAATGAAATCTGGGGGCAACCTCTTCTCGATGGTGGGTTACTACGGCCCCACCTGGATGACCCTGAACCACTTCAATCATTATATGCCCAATTAATTAATGTATCTACGCCAATAATTCTTGGAGGAGATTTTAATATATTGTTAGATCCTAAACAGGATAGACACCCGCCTGGAAGAGGTCTCAATTTAATAAAAATGAGGGATTGGTTGAATAGGTTTAAAGAGGACTTGGGGCGGGTAGATATTTGGAAGAGTAAAGGTGACCAAGGCAATAGATTTACTTATAGGAACCATAAATATGGTCACGTTTCCAGAATTGATTTTTTTTAATTGATAAATTATGGAGTAAAAAGGTAAAAAGGTAATACATATACCAGCGCACCTGTCCGACCACTCCCTTGTCCAGATGGAATTAACCCAAGACTCCCCTCAGGGTAAGAAAAGATGGACTGTAGACCGTACTCTCCTGTTAGATAAACAACTAATTGAGAAGTTGAAGGGCGAGACATCAGAATACTTTTTAATAAATGCTAATGGTGAAGTACCCAGTCACATAGTTTGGGACGCATATAAATCTGTTACTAGAGGAAACCTCATTGGTCTTGCAGCAAGGAAGAACAAGGAGAATAGGCATAAAATTATGCAGTATGAGGCAGATATTTTAGAAATGCAAAAAAAGAGCGAAAAGAAGATAATGTTGATGAAAAGTTAACTAATGTTATTACTCATGTAAAACTGCAGCTACAATGGAATGTAGAACATTATTAATAAATAGTACATTGTAATAACGAAATAGGTGATGTTAGCATATAATTGTACTATTATAATGGCATGAATTTGTAGGCATTCTGGATTCATGGAAGAGCGGAGCAGTTGGCAATGTTACCAAAAGAGAATACCGTTTGCATGTTTGAACAGAAGTAAAATGAACAGATTGTATGCAAATGAACACATCGGTAAGGTACCAGATAAAATGCATTTTTAAATTGTATTGCCTACATATGGATTTTGGTGATACGACTGATTTGTTTGCATAAGAACTTGACACATGCAACCTTGCATACACGTAACAATTGTTACGAATTGTTGGAAAAAAGATAAATCAGATTGACTCACCAAAGTTTTGAAGTATCAAAGAATGTTCTGTGCCCGAGATTCAGTTTAGTATATAGTGGAAGGAAGAAGTGCTGTTTGTTTGTGTGGTCTGGTTAGTGCTTAAATAAGGTCCTGGGTAACCAAAGTTAAATCATGGCAACAGGCTGGTAGCGAATAAGAAGTGAGTACTGTCGAAAGCTGCATTGCAATTGGCTAAAAGGTTAATGTTGCCTTTAGGGTATGTTCACACTCCATGTTATTTGTAACGCATAATTAAATGCTGTGTTTGATGTGAGAGTTCTGTGGAGAGGAAAAGGGGACAAAAGACCATCACATAAGCTTTCCATACTGGCATTTGTAAGCCAGTGTTGCAAGGCAAAGTACAACTGCAAACTGCTACATTGTTGAACACAGAAAAGAAATAATACAAACTACATTCAATATGTATATGAAAGCCACACAGGTTTGTATGTATGGCAGTAAAGTGTTTTGTAATCAGGAAATGGACACATACTTTTAGTATTTATTTTCTGTGCGCAACAATTAAGTAATCCATTAAGCAGACATATCAGAAACTTGGTCCTCAATGAGAGCACGTATAAAGAGGGTCATGCACCATCTCCTTTAGCCAGAGCCAGCACCTGCATGTATAAAGAGGGGCACGCACCATCTGTTTCATCCCGAGCCAGTGTGTAGTTTATACTTAATGCTGTGATGCATAAAGCAATGCCCGGTTATGTGCCAGTGAAAGATACTCCAGTAAGGATTTGTGTGTGCATTTGGAAGCCACTAGATTAGTTTGGTTGTTGTACAGAAACGTGTACAACCTGCAGGCTACAACTGGCCAGTAAGATAACTTAAAGGGTTGATGTGCCTGCTGCACGGTGTGTGACTAAGAAAGAGGGGGTGATATACCGACCGCAGGTGAAAGTTGTGAATAGCAGTAATGTAAGGGTGAGGTGCCTCCTGCGCATGGGGGGGTTGGGTGCTGGAGTGTCGCGATAGATATAGATATATATATATATATATATTTATATATATATATATATATATATATATTACCTACTGGCGGTCGCCAGTAGGTAGTTATAGTTAGGACCTTGTTTCTATTCAAAAAGCGTTATTTCTTTTGCCAATATCTTTGGCGCGGTTTGACGAATCTTCGCGAAATTTTCAAAACTAATGGCCCGCTCCTGTCTTGAAAGTTTCGGGGTGATTCGTCAAGCGGGGGCCGAGAAAAAAGGGGGGTCCCAAAATGCGTTTTCCCCATGTTAATTTCCATAGGAATTTTGAAACAGGTTACAGCCCGAACTGCTGAACGGAATTACACCAAATTTGGCAAAAAGGTAGCCCTTGGTTCAGAAAGAGACCTTTTTTTAAATGGTGTAAATCCGTTCAGTAGTTTCTGAGAAATAAAAAAAAAAAAGAAAAATATCTATATCTGAGCACCGAGGAGGGTTCGTGAACCCTCCCGAGCACGAGCTTCACTCAGATTGGCTGTCAACACTCCAAACCAGGAAGTGTTGGCAGCCATCTTGTGACTCGGTAACCGAGTCACAAGAAATCAGTAGAAAAAAAGGTGAAAAACAAGAAAAGGGGGCAGGGTAGAAACACCCTGATCCCCAAGGCCTGCTCAGGGAATCCCACAGGGACCCCCAGGCCCAAAAAAAACATTTAAAAAAAACAAACAAATCGGCAGATGTCGCGCTGGGTGCGCGAATCCTGCTGAGAAATAAAATTTTAACAAAAAGTGCGGGCTCCGCGCTTCGTTATTTGTAAGCCCCTGGGTGGGCCAGGTCCCGGGGGCAATGCCAAATTATATAGCGGGGGCCCCCGCAGTCCCGGGGGCTATACTAATTATATGCGGGGGCATGCGGCCCCCCGGAGACCGCCACCTCCCCGGGGCTTGTTTAATAAGATGCAGGGGCCTCCCAGGCCCCCCCAAGCCCCGGGGACCGCCACCTCCCCGGGGCTTTATTTAAATATGCGCGGGGGCACGCGGCCCCCCCGCTGCCCCGGGGACCGCCACCTTCCCGGGGCTTTCTTCAATTATTTGCGGGAGGGCCTCACGGGCCCCCCCCCAGCCCCGGGGACCACCACCTCCTCAGGGCTATGTTAAATGATGGGAGGGGGACCATGCGGCCCCCCTCCTGGAGCCCTCGATGGCCTTGGGGACCGCCACCCCCCAGGGCTGGCTCCTGCAATGTCCCGGGGTGCCCACCCCCGGGACATTGCTGTTTGCTATGGCTCCCGCCCTGCCATGGCAAACTCTGCTTTGCTTCGTTGAAGCGAGAGCAGGAAACCTGCTCTCGCTTCAACGAAGCAAAGCAGGATTGCTTTTGAGCAAGGGGAGCTGCATGTCAGCAGCTCCCCTTGCTCAAAAGCAATGCCGGCTCCCGCAGGAGGCGGGGAGCCGGCGGGACTGTGTGGGGCATTGGGGCTCCCCCCACGGTTCCCAACGGTGAGGCCAGGCCCCGGGGGATGGGGTCCCTGGGGCCAGAAGTGGCCTGGGAGGGGGGGGGCACTCCTTCAAAAAATAATAAATATATAATGGCCAAGCCGCTGGGGATGGGGTCCCCGGGGCCAGAAGTGGCCAGGGAGGGGGGCCATGAGGCCCCCCTCCCGAATAAAAAAATAAAAACAAGAAGCAATGCCCTGGGGGATGGGGTCCCCGGGGCAGATAATTGCCTCAGGAGGGGGGCCACGCGGTCCCCCTTCATTAAAAGTTTTAAAAAAATGTATATGTGGCCATGCCCCGGGGGAAGGGGTCCCCGGGCCGAAATTGGCCTCAGGAGGCTGTTTTTTTTAAAAAGGGGTCAGGCACTGGGTGATGGGGTCCCCAGGGCCCCAAAAATAGTAAAAGAAGGGGGGCCACACAGCCCCCCTTCTAAAAAAAAAAAAAGAAAGCCGGCATCACGCCGGAGGCCCCACCCCCTCCCTGCACCACTCTGCAAACGCGCCCCCTGGCATATTGTAAGTTGGGAAATTAAGTCCCCATGAATACTGAGGGTCCCTGGGGGCCAACTACCCCACCAGGTACCTCCAGTAAGTGCCACATTAGCTGGTTTGCAGAGAGGTGGTCCGAGGCCACGCCCCTTTTTACACCACTCTGCAAACGCGCCTCTTGGCGCACTGCTGGTGGGGCGATGAGGTCCTCTTGTGTCCTGAGGACCTCAGGACACAAGTGCACTTCATCCCCCAAGCAGCAGTGCGCCAGGAGCCGCGTTTGCAGAGTGGTGTAAAAAGGGGGCGTGGCCTCGGACCACTCTCAGCAATCCAGGTGTGTGGCGCTTACTGGAGGTACCTGGTGGGCTAGTTGGCCCCCAGGGACCCTCAGGAATGAAGGGGACTTAAAACCCCAACTTAGAACGTGCCAGGAGGCGCGTTTGCAGATTGGTGGGGAAAGGGGGCTTGGCCTTTGTCCACCTCTCAGCAATCCCACTATGTGGGGCTTACTGGAGGTAAGAGGTAGGCTAGTTGGCCCCTAAAGGACCCCCAGCAGCGAAGGGGACTTCAATCCCCATCCAAGAGCGCGCCAGGGAGCGCATTTGCAGAGTGGTGGGCAAAGGGGGCGTGGCCTGCTATGAGAACTTAGCAATCCTGCTGTGTGGGACTTACTGGAGGTAATAGGAGGGGTAGTTGGCCCCCAAGGTTGTCCTTGGGGGCCAACTACCCCTCTTGTTACCTCCAGTAAGTCCCACACAGTGGGATTGCTAAGACGTCTTCGGAGGACATGCACCCCTTTCTCCACCACTCTGCAAACGCGCCTGCTGGCAGACTACGGGATGGGGGATGAAGTCCAATTTACTCCTGAGGGACTTTGGGGGCCAAGAAGCCCTCCTGTTACCTCCTCTAAGTCCTATGCAGCGGAATTCCTGAGCGCTGGTCAGAGGCCCAGCACCCTTTCTCCAACACTCTGCAAACGTGACTACTACTTAAAGAAGCATCTTTCTGCACCTCTGACTTAGAGGTAGTTTTAATCCCCCTGCCCTATTATGTACTAGGGCTTTACAGAGGAGGTCATTCCAATCACAGGGGTACCCCAACGCATAGTGTTCCCTAGTGTATGTAGGTGTTTTCACTGTATTCTAAGTGTCTTTTAGCATAGCACTGGCTCTAGGCCTGGTTAGTCAGAGTCAGTTACCACCAGTACCCGTCAGCAAAAAGTTGGGGGCACAGGATGACTTTGCAACAAGGCCTCATTCTGCTCCTCTGTTGGTTCTTTGTGCACATCTCTTGCTTCTCTGCACCTTTCTTCGTCTTTCTGGACTTCTGTTGCCTTTTTCTGCATTTCTCTTGCTTCTTTCTGCGCTTTTCTTCCTCTTTCTGCACATGTCCTACCTCTGTAGGCATAGTCAGAAATTAGCATTTAGGATCGCGAGGATTGTGGGGAAAGCAAGATGGCGATGGCGTAGAGCTCCGCGGCGGAGCCTCTTCCCCCAATTCCCACACGGAGTGTAGCTGGGGAGGTTTGGAAGGTCTCGGATGGCCCGACTTAACTGCCTGAACACAGATGAACCCTGATGATTTCGGTGGGAGCCGATTTGGGCGCTGTGCTGCACTGGTGTCCTTTCTGGCGATTAGTGCTCCGAGAGACGCCCGCGGCCGTCACACGCCGCTTGCTGGTTCAGGAGTCGCGGATCTGCGCAGCAGCGGTAGGGAGACGCAGCGGCTCTCAGGAGGCAGGGGCAGCACAACACAAGACGGTCGCTGGGGCTTTACCGCCCAAGGAATGAATTGAATCTTTGCGCTGCTCCCTACGCTTGTGGGCTGGTTTAGTCTCTGCTGCCAGTGGAGGAGTTGCTCAAAAAGTATGGAGTGTGCTCAGCAGCTGGTCATTCATCGTCAGGAAAATGCCACCTAAATCTACGAGACAACAGAGGGAGCAGAAAGAGCAGAAAGAGACAGCAGGGACTAATGCTGCTCAATGTAGACAAGAGCTATCACCTGCAAATATGGAGACTGGTTTAGGTAAACCCCAAGAGAGCCGCACCGTGAAAAAACTACAGGATACAGGGACAGCTAAACGGAGGTGTTTGCAGGAAAAAAAACAAGCAGCTGGTAAAAAGGGTAGCGTCTCAAAAGTTTTGGAAGAAACAGGGGCAGCTCAAGAAAATAATTCAGTTACCACGTCTACACCACCTCAGCTGGCTATTACTGCATTTTTTAAAACCAGAGATGGACCCGCGAATTTGGAGGTTGAGGTGGAAATGGACAGGGATGAGGATATTGTCGCTAATGCTGGTTTAGAGTGCATTCCTCAAGCTAGCAAGGTGGCCCAGGTTCTACAGGATATACAAGGAATGCATGTGGTTAATGAAGTTAATATGGTTACATCCTGCCAGGGCTGTAGCGCAATTACCATTACAGGCGGCGAAACCGGCTGCACAGCCCCAAACTATTGAATCGACTATCCTTCCACTGGAGGCTCCATGCTCAGCTCCAGACCGGGGCAGAGATAGGGATGTAGATAAGTTAACATCTACAGAGATTATGTCAGAGGCTATCTCGGACGGTCTAGATAAATTCTATTCTCTGACAGAAGACTCTCACTCAGGGACTTCGGATTCCGATCTTGAATATAGCGAATCCGACCACATCGATACTACTTCAGGGTCTAGTACATTGGAAGCCCCCGAAACGGCTCGAAAGCAACACAAAAAATCTCGGAGGACTTTAAAAGGCTCCAAGGGGCTTAAAAAGACACAGAGGAAGAAAAATAGTGGGGCTTCTGGCCTGAAGTGGGATTACTCAGATACCGGAATTATTGCCCCTCTGGAATCAGCTTCAGTTTTTATGGATCCTTCCTTGCCGGAACATCTCGGTGATTCTGCCACAAATGAAAAATCACTGGCGAGTCTTATCCTGGAGACTATTAAGGAACATCGTGCAGAAACTAGAGCCGATGGGAAAAAGACAAGACAAGGCACAAAAAAACTGGAAGGAGCTATTCGGAAAGTAGGTCGCACCTGCGGGGAAATCTGCGAAAGACTTGATGCTATGGAAGTAAGAACTGTGGCAGTGGAGAAGGACTTGGATGTGGTGAAGGAGCGAACAAAGACTGATGAGGCCCAACTATCTGACGTAATGTGGAAATTGGAGGACATAGAAAATCGCCAACGAAGAAATAAACTCCGAGTCCTTGGAATTAAGGAAGGCATAGAAGGAGATGACATTCGGGGCTTTATGCTTGGTCTTTTTAAGGAGTCCTTCCCTGAGCTTAATGGGTGGGACTGGGAGCGAGAAATTCAGAGGGTCCACAGATTCCCCTTTGTTCGTCAGAAGGCGTCAAACAGGGATACTAGTCAGCCGAGGGCAATTCTGTTTTTTTTTGGCAACTTTGCACTTAGGCAGTCTATCTTTGAAAAAGCTCGCCCTGAGGCTAGAAGGCAGTTTAAGGATGTTTCTTTTTTTGTGCGCCCTGATTTTTGACACATAACTGTAGAGCGTAGATGGCGCTTGCGGCAATTAATCAAACCGTTTCAGGATGCAGGGTTTGAGGCGTTTTTACTGGCTCCGGCAAGGCTTAAAACGATTGTTAAAGGGGCTGTTAAGATTTTTTACATCGGAAATTCAGGCTAGAGAGTACCTTGATCAAATTCATGGAGAGAAAAGAAAAGAATAAGAATTTTATGAATAGGGCTGGCTGCATGTATGTGCCTCCTTTCTTTTTCTCTTCTGTTTTTTTTGTTTTTTTTCCGTGTGGGGGTTGTGGCGCCATGGTGCTATGTGCTTTCTCTATCACTCAGACCTGGGAGGTCTGGTAGCTTTCGTAGGGTGGGGGTGGGGGTGGCGGTTGGGGGAGGGGGTGCGAGGGGTGGGGGGAACAGTGTTTTTGGTGTCAAAGTTGAGACAAACTACAGTTAAAGAATGCTATGTTTTTTTTTTCTTTTTTGATTCTTTGTGTGTGTTTGAAGATGGGAAAAAATACTGAAATCGCCAAAATAAGTACCCAATGCTTTCCTAGAAATCTGACAGGTACTTTATGTTGTGATGCTCGGAGTCTTATGCTTAATTTGGTTGAGTTTCTGCGAAGAGAAGTGATTTAATGAATAATGGCTAATATTCGCATCGCAACTATAAATATTTGTGGCCTCAATGATGGGACTAAAAGAAGAAGGATACAAGAAGATCTTAAAGTTCTACGAGCAGATTTGGTTTGTCTACAAGAGACTCATATATCTTGTAAAGATTTTAAAGTGCTTGACACGCTAGGGTTTAAGCTAATTGCACACACGACTCAGGATGTCAGGACTAAGGGAGTGGCAGTTTTGTTTAAAAGCAAAAATATCACATGTGAGAGAGAGTGTGGATAAGCACGGTAGGTGGATAATTATGGAAATTAAGGGAGGGGCCGGGATATTCACTCTGTGCTCAGTATACGCTCCCGTTTTAGATGACCCTTCAGTACTGAACCACCTATCCATTGAGCTCCCTTCGTGGCCCGCCCCCTCTCTAGTGTGTGGGGATCTAAATGTTAATGGATTTTGGGGTACGGTAGACAAAGTTGGGGTAGTAGTCACGAACTGTAAACCTCAAGTGTGCAGGGCGATGAAAAATCTACTTAGAGATGTAGGCCTGATTGACGCATGGCCCAGCCTGAGGGGCACAGAGCCAGGATTTACCTATTATTCGGCCCCCCATCGGAAATTTGCCAGGTTGGATTATTTTTTGGTCTCACCATCTCTTTTGAAGGATGCTCGGATAGAGGTATTCCCTAGGGTAATGTCGGACCACAATCCGGTAGTGTATGAATTTCCATTGGTAAGTTTAATTAGGACACAGAATAAATGGACTTTCGAAAGACCACTTCTTTCTGATCAGGATTATGTAAATTATATGAGAGGCTGGATCTGCGAATTCTTTAGGTTTAATAAAAATAGTGCACCCCCAGGAATGGTATGGGATACCTTTAAAGCGTCAGTGAGAGGGGAGACTTTGAGATATAGTTTGAATAAGCAAAGGAAAAGCACTGAACAAATTAAATGCTACTATCAGAAATTAGCTCTTTTGGAGACTGAATTAATTTATGAGGTAAATAATGGTGGTGATCTTTCTATAATTTCAGATTCAATTATGGTGACTAAAGCTGCTTTAAATGATTTTTATATAGATAAAATGGCCGGCAAGTACCTCGCTAAAAAACAACAATGCTATGAATATAGTGAGACAGTAGGGCGACTATTGGCAGTCAGGTCTAGGCAACAGACAGCGACAGGGTATATAAAGCAAATTAGGAATCTGCAGGGGGATATAGTGTCCGATGCCACTGAGATTAGAGAAGCCTTTAAAGACTACTATGAGGTATTGTATACTGCGGTAGCCCCACCTGCAGAAGACGATATAACTTACGAGCACGACTTTCCACCTAAAGCGAGGTTATCACAAGAGGAGGCTTTTTTTTTGGGCACTGAAATTTCTCAGGAGGAGCTTTACAGGGCTTTACAAGCTCTTCCATCTGGCAAGGCCACTGGTATGGATTCTATACCATTAGAATTTTATAAAATGTTTGTTAAGGAGGTCGGCCAGGAGATTTTGGGTTTGTTTAAAGAAGTTAGAAAGGGGGCCAGATCTCCGGCATCATGGGAGACCGCAAATATTATTTTTTTAAAGAAAGGGAAGGATTCTAGGAATATGGGTTCTTATAGACCAATAAACAGTGATGCGAAACTATATTCAAAGATATATGCATCACGATTGAATAAGGTTATGCAGCAGTTAGTCTCAGTATGGCAGCATGGTTTTATTCAGGGCAGGGGGACGGATAACCATATTAGGCGGCTTATCTCGCTATTTGATGCTGCGGATGTCCTAGAGAAACCCTTAGCTGCGGCTTTTCTAGATGCTGAAAAAGCGTTCGACCGTGTGTCATGGAGTTATCTATGGAGGTGTCTGGAAGCTAATGGCCTCGGCTCAGGGTTCATTAAGGCTATTCAGGCTTTGTATAAAAAAAAACACAGCTCATCTACAAATTATGGGAGGAGAGTCAGAGCCTTTTACGATAGCCAGGGGTACTAGACAGGGGTGTCCATCTTCCCCCCTGCTGTTCGCAATATATATAGACCCCTTTCTCCGACGTCTTGAGGCCTCTGTGAATATTTCCCCTTTTAGTTTACACGGTCGTGACACAAAATTATTGGCTTATGCCGATGATGTGGCTATTATCACCTCTGAGCCGGACAGGGCAATGGCTGAAGTTGAGACACTGGTGGAGCATTTTGGCTCTTTTTCTGGCTATCGGCTGAATAGGGCAAAAACCCAGATTTTAGCGAATAGGTATACCTCTGCTACAGATAGTAGGATTGTGGAAGAGGCTATATATTTAGGTATACGAGTAAGAGCTAAGGTTGAAGATATCATAGATATAAATCTCACTCCCATAATCGGCAAAATTAAGAACGATATGTGCCGCTGGGACAACTTAAAGCTATCTATAATCGGCAGATGCAACCTGATTAAGATGATGATTCTGCCTAAACTGCTTTATATTTTTCGTACAATTCCCCTAGAAATACATAATGCATGGTTTATGCAGATTGAAAGGGAAGTTGCCAGATTTATATGGTCATACAAGCGGACACGCAGATCGAATACATTTTTATCTCTTCCTAGGGAAAGGGGCGGTCTTGGCTTACCTAATTTTAAACTTTATTATTTAGCAGCTTCGTTAAAATATTATTGGCCTTTATTTGGTGTTATGAAAAAGGGAGATATTGATCCTAATTATGTGCCTTCAATATTTGAAAACTTAATTGGTTCACGGGCTAATGGCTGTTTGTTAAAAATATATGAACCTAATTACTTTAAAAAGACTCGCTATAAGACTCTCATAGCAGCATATCGAAATTGGGCGTGGATGAGGAAAAAAATAGGGCTTGGCAGATTTAGTAGATACACCCCACTGATGGAAAATAATCAGATACCGGTGACAGTGGCAGACGGGCATCTACAAAGGTGGGAGAAAGCAGGGGTCTTTAGGATATGCGATCTTTTGACTGGGGAACATATTTCTTCTTTTGACATAGTTAGGGCTAGATTTAACATTAACCGCCAGGATTTTTTAAAAGTTTTTACAAATAAGAGATTTTCTTTTCAAAAAAGCTGGGGGGGCAGTGGGGTTTTCCGTGATTCCATTGTTGGAAGCTCTTACTGGCGATTTGGTCTGTCAATTTCATCTCTGTATAGCATATTGCTGGAGGATGTAACAGATGATCTTGAAAAGCACTCTTTGAAATGGCAGGTCAGGGTGGATGTGGCAGATTCATGCCTTCTCAAATCAATAGAAATGGCGAATATGGTATTATGCACTGCAAGTTTACGGGCTCAACATTTCAAGACCCTCTTTGATCTGTATATCACCCCGGCAAAAATTGTTAAATGGGGTGGTATGGATGGGACCCATTGCTTTAGGTGTAATGGACATGGGGCGGATATGACCCACATTTTTTCTACATGCTCTAGCTTAGATACATTAAGAGGTGAAGTCTCAGGCTTTCTGCAACACGTTTTAAAAAAAGAAGTACAGATGTCTCCTCAGCTTATGTTACTAGGGGTAACTGCCCAAGATGACTCTAGCAGTGAGTTTTTATTTATAGCTATGTCTGTGTTTAGATTATGCATCGCCTCAGCATGGCTAGATCCTCTTCCTCCAACTTTTTGCAATGGAAAGCCCGATTTCTACATATATTTAACTTGGAAAGAGCACTTTACGAACAAAAAGGTAGGAAAGGAAGAAATAAAGGGCTTAAGATATGGAGCCCACTTATAGATGGGGTTGAGGGATTAAGGTAGAAGAGTTATTTTTGGTCTTATGATGAATTCCATAAGGCTAACGATTTGTGCTATGAAGTCGCCCCTGTATACATGGTATGTGTCTGATGCTGTTTGTCTCTGCCCTGTGTAAATCTTTAAATCTTTATTTATTGTGAATTTTATTGGTGTTATGACAAGGAATAGCCTGTTAATTTTGTTGTAAACCGTCTTTTTGCTTTCTTCTGTATGTTTGCTCATATATGTTAAAATAAAGAGAGAAAAAAAAATAGAAATTAGCATTTAAAAACCTTTGAAATTCACTGAAAAACCACAGGTTTCAGGGACGTTATAGTTAGAAATTAGCATTTAAAAACCTAAGAAATTCACTGAAAAAACCACAGGTTTCAGGGACGTTATAGTTAGTTGGACATTTCACTCGTACAAAACCAGAGAAATTCGGCCGTTGTAGTTAGTTAAGCTAATTATAACTCGCGCCCCCGCAATGCACTGCTGATGACGTCCCATATTACATCATTCATGACTTGGTCAGTGACATCACTGATGACATCAATATATATATATATATATATATATATATATATATATATATATATATATATATATATATATACACACACATACA
>CAWUFW010028778.1:0-20628 GCA_963921515.1 Calotriton arnoldi | reverse complement strand
TAGTCACCAAGCAAGTAACACGCTGCACTCTCCCAGATATTGTAAAGATTTATTGAAGCCAGTAACACTCCTTCTCCACCTACGCGTTTCGACCAGCAGGTCTTGATCACGGTGTCTAGCGTTAGTCCCTCCACGCTTTCCACTATTTATACCAAAAACCCAGTGAACAATTTATGATGCATGCTGGGAATGGTAGTTCACTTAAAAAATATAGCATCTATATGCATGCCAACATTAAAATGTTAAATCATTATGTGATATCTGACAATTGCATTGATCTTATAAAATAATTAAGACGATTATACCAAATTATACAAATATATAAAGCAGTATCGGTTTTCTGAAGGGATACATGTGACATGGATTCACATTAGTATGATCATAAATATGATCAAATGGAATTAGTCTTAGTGACTAAAACACGCTTTCGCGCTAACATTACACAATTGGCTCAGTGTCCACAATTAGACCATTATAACTAATTATGCATGTCTGCATCTCTCTCCATTATGTATCCTTCACGATCTTTCTTTGTATATAGGCTCAGTGCCCCAATAACTGCAAGACATTTCATATCTTATATTGGTCAAAGGTCTAAAGGTCTTTTACAGATTTGATGTTTTGGTTGCTTTTTATGATATTTCATTTTAAGTAATGTTTCTCTTCTTATGATTCCAGTACAGATACCATGGTATCCTTACAGATGTATGTATAATTCTTCATCCCCGTTAAGTCCCATCGGGGATTTGGTCTTAAATCTTATTATTAGCCTAGATTCCAGGCGTCTTAGTTTTAGAGTTCTATTCCCACCTCTCTCATGGATGGGTACCGTTGCCAAACCACTGTATGTCATGTCCTGCCATGTTTTTCTCTCATGCGTTGTCATATGTTTTGCCATGGCATATGTCAAGTCTCTGTTCTGTATGGCCCGTATGTGTTCTAGGATGCGTTTATTTAAGGGGCATATCGTGCTACCAATGTAGCGTTTCCCACAATGGCATTCCAACATATACACCACATAAGTTGTTTTGCATGTTATGGTATCGTTGATGTTGAAGGTTTTACCTTGTGGATCCTTGATTGTTTTTATACTTCTCCCAATTTTACAGGCCTTACATTGGCTGCATTTCTTAAATCCCCTTTGCATACCTTGTAACCACATACTTGACTGATTCATTTCAAAGTGGCTTCTGACCAATTTATCAGACAACGATGGTGCCTTTCTGTAGGTTATTTGCGGTTGATCACCCAACTCTTTGCCGATGTCTGGATCTTTACTTAGGATGTTCCAGTATTTTTTTAGGGATTTGCGAATTTTAAAACTCTCTTTGCTGTATGTCATTATCATTCTTATAGGTTCATTTTGTTGCGTCTCCGTATTCACATCATTTTTGTTGATCAATGTTTCAGCCCTAGTAAGGCACCTGGCTTTCATTTCTCCCCGTTTGATATCATTATATCGATAACCTCTTTGTAAAAACCGTTTTTTTGTATCTTTGAATTTAAGATTCATCTCTTTTCTGTTTGAGCAGTTTCTCTTCATCCTGATAAATTCACCGTATGGTATATTTCTTTTTAGTGTCTCTGGGTGGAAGCTCTTGCCGTGTAGCACACTATTGGTTGCCGTGCTTTTCCGGTAGACAGTTGTTTCTATTTGATCTGCTTTTACATATACTTTGGTATCCAAGAATACAATTTCACTTGAGCTGATATTATAGGTGAATTTCAGGCCAACATTATTGTTGTTCAATATGTTGAAGAACTCTACAAACTCATTCTCGGTTCCATTCCAAAGGAGGAAGAGGTCATCTATAAAACGCAGCCATAATGCCACTTTGGCTACGTGATGGTCATTTTCTTCTCTCCAAGCTATGGTCTTCTCCCACCAGCCCATTACTAGGTTGGCGTAGCTTGGAGAGAAGGAAACTCCCATGGCAGTTCCGCAACATTGGGAGTACATGTTCTTATTAAAAAGGAATACATTGTTCCTTAAACACAGTTCTATCATTTCAATGACCATCTGGCAGTGTTGAAGTTGTTCTATGGGTTTTTGTTTCAAGAAATATTTGATCGCTTTTATGCCTATGTTGTGATCAATAGACGTGTAAAGAGACACTACGTCAATGGTTACCAGCATGTAATCCTTACACCATCCGGTGTTCATAAGCATTCTCAGGAAATCCCCAGTATCCTTGATGTATGATGTTAAGGTTGGGACCATTGGGGCCAGAAAGTAATCCACATATGTGGAGATGTTTTCATATAGGGACCCACAGCTGGAAATAATGGGTCTCCCTGGTGGCTTTGTTAGCGTTTTATGTACCTTCGGGAGGAAATAGATGGTTGGTATTATCGGATCATTATTACTCAAATATTGTACCTCCTGATCGTTTAGTAAACCCTTCTCCTGCCAGTTCTTAAGCTTGGTATTTAGGTCTTTAACCATGTCATTTATAGGATTTCTCTTGAGCTTTTCATAGTTATTGATGTCATTTAGTTGTCGCATAGCTTCCGTAGTGTAATCATCCTTGTTTAAAATAACTATGTTCCCTCCTTGTCGGCGGGTTTTATCTCTATTAGAGTATTATTCATAAGTGATTCCAACGCTGCGCGTTCCTGCTTACTGAGATTTTCTTTGTTATCTCCATGTTTAACATTGCTCATTTTTTCCAATTCCATGGTTACTAACTCATAAAAGGTATCTATCTTATTCCCAGGATGTAATGCTGGGCAGAATTTAGATTTATTTTTTAAATTTTGTGATCAGGTGTTTGTCCGTTCTTATACCCATCTCCTGTAGCAGTTGTGTGTCAGGGATGTTCTCCTCATTTATTTCGTTTGCTAGGCTGTACGCTGTTCTTAAATTCGAGATTTCTCCAATTGTAAACTCTTGTGTTGGTTCTTCTATTGAATTGTCGCTCATTTCCACATTTGCTACACTTTGTCTCTCTTGTCTACTGAAGTACTTGGCCAGCTTTAATTTCCGTACGTATTTGTAAAGATCTATTTTAGTTTCTACAATGTCAAAATGTTTTTCCGGACAGAATGTAAGTCCTTTATTTAAAAGGCTTTCTTCAGCTCTTGTTAAGACATGTTTGGAGAGATTGATGATTAAATATGGTTCCTTTGACTTCTCATCCTCTACGTCTTGGTCATCCGATTGCGAAGATGGTATCCTTTTGTTTTTTCCTGAGCTTCTTCTGGTTTTGCGTCGTTTGATTTTGTTGTTGACTGGCCTCTCCCCCTTCCTCTTCCTCGTTTCGTACCCCGTCCTCCTCCCCTTCCTCTTGGCATTTGTTGATCCAGATACACTAATTTCATTTCGTCTAAAAAAGTGGTACGTTTCCCTGGTAGTGTTGGGCCCTCTCCTTCACTAAAGTCTGTGTCTGACTCGCTTCCTGTAGTTATTAGGGGATTCTTGTGGTAGCTTTTTGTTAACACTCAAATGTTGCTTTAATGTTTCAAATCTTTTTGCAAATGTTAATATTGTACCACAATCATAGTCATGTTCATCCCTTCTGAACTTACGTTCTTTGCGTTCTTCAACATCACTTTCGTGTTTGTCAAGGTTGCGTTCCATTTCCTTCCTTAATTTCTTGGATTCGTCCTCTTGTTCAGTAGTCAAAATACGAGCCTCAAGCTCGGCTATGTTTTTGTGCAAATCTTGCACATCCATTTTGGCGTATTTGACTATTATGAGCATCATATTATGCGAACACTGCATATTATTTCTGCCCCATTCTTCCAGCATTTCTGGTTTAGTGTCGGGATGGTTAGGTAGGGTAAAAATCCGAAGGCCTCTGGGTACTCTTTCACATTCTATGTATTTTTCAAGCGTGAGAATTTCCCAGCTCTTAGTTATTTCCTTTTTTAATAGTCTCTCCAATTGGATATACATTTGTTTTAATGTCGCTTCTCCTGTACCGGTTAATGTAGCATCCTCTCTTCCAAGGCTTAAAGATTTATTGCCTTTTTTGAAACATTAATTCCGCCCTTTGGGCACGTTTCACTGCTCTCTCCTCCATGGTTCTCACTGAACAAACTTAATGATAGTCAGATATACACAGTCAATATACGTGTCCCCGACTCTGATTGAAAGTAGGACTATGCAGTTTAAAAGGAGTTATTGCATGTATTCAAATGGCTTCTATCAATTGTAATCTTTCTTATCTGGGCAGTGTTTCTTCGCGGGAACTACCGGTCGCACTGCGTGTGCTGCTCGTAGTTCCCTACCACTCGCTGCGACTCTCCTGTGTGTGCCTGTGCGTAGGACCTGCTTCGCGCTCTCACCTCTTTTTTCCTTCCTTTTTTGGAGATGGCGCTGCAGTCACAGGAAGCGTCTCCTCTCTCCTTACGATCCTAATGTAGCGTAGGCTCACACACTGAGCATTTCCCCTTTATAGATCCTCTTCAAAGTTGAACCGGCCGGTTCAATTCTACCGCAGTGCAAATCCAAGAGGCACTCTGATAGAGCATGAGCCGTGAGCCGTACTCCGGCAATTTCTGTCCAACTTTGGCGGCGTCTGAGGAAAACATACGTCGGGCGCTCCTTCGTTTAATCCATTCTCAACAAAGCAGTCCAAGAACGAAGGGCGCACTTTTCACAGCTGGTGCGCGTGGTGGGGCCGGACTTGCCCGAAAAACAATTTGTCACCAAGCAAGTAACACGCTGCACTCTCCCAGATATTGTAAAGATTTATTGAAGCCAGTAACACTCCTTCTCCACCTACGCGTTTCGACCAGCAGGTCTTGATCACGGTGTCTAGCGTTAGTCCCTCCACGCTTTCCACTATTTATACCAAAAACCCAGTGAACAATTTATGATGCATGCTGGGAATGGTAGTTCACTTAAAAAATATAGCATCTATATGCATGCCAACATTAAAATGTTAAATCATTATGTGATATCTGACAATTGCATTGATCTTATAAAATAATTAAGACGATTATACCAAATTATACAAATATATAAAGCAGTATCGGTTTTCTGAAGGGATACATGTGACATGGATTCACATTAGTATGATCATAAATATGATCAAATGGAATTAGTCTTAGTGACTAAAACACGCTTTCGCGCTAACATTACACAATTGGCTCAGTGTCCACAATTAGACCATTATAACTAATTATGCATGTCTGCATCTCTCTCCATTATGTATCCTTCACGATCTTTCTTTGTATATAGGCTCAGTGCCCCAATAACTGCAAGACATTTCATATCTTATATTGGTCAAAGGTCTAAAGGTCTTTTACAGATTTGATGTTTTGGTTACTTTTTATGATATTTCATTTTAAGTAATGTTTCTCTTCTTATGATTCCAGTACAGATACCATGGTATCCTTACAGATGTATGTATAATTCTTCATCCCCGTTAAGTCCCATCGGGGATTTGGTCTTAAATCTTATTATTAGCCTAGATTCCAGGCGTCTTAGTTTTAGAGTTCTATTCCCACCTCTCTCATGGATGGGTACCGTTGCCAAACCACTGTATGTCATGTCCTGCCATGTTTTTCTCTCATGCGTTGTCATATGTTTTGCCATGGCATATGTCAAGTCTCTGTTCTGTATGGCCCGTATGTGTTCTAGGATGCGTTTATTTAAGGGGCATATCGTGCTACCAATGTAGCGTTTCCCACAATGGCATTCCAACATATACACCACATAAGTTGTTTTGCATGTTATGGTATCGTTGATGTTGAAGGTTTTACCTTGTGGATCCTTGATTGTTTTTATACTTCTCCCAATTTTACAGGCCTTACATTGGCTGCATTTCTTAAATCCCCTTTGCATACCTTGTAACCACATACTTGACTGATTCATTTCAAAGTGGCTTCTGACCAATTTATCAGACAACGATGGTGCCTTTCTGTAGGTTATTTGCGGTTGATCACCCAACTCTTTGCCGATGTCTGGATCTTTACTTAGGATGTTCCAGTATTTTTTTAGGGATTTGCGAATTTTAAAACTCTCTTTGCTGTATGTCATTATCATTCTTATAGGTTCATTTTGTTGCGTCTCCGTATTCACATCATTTTTGTTGATCAATGTTTCAGCCCTAGTAAGGCACCTGGCTTTCATTTCTCCCCGTTTGATATCATTATATCGATAACCTCTTTGTAAAAACCGTTTTTTTGTATCTTTGAATTTAAGATTCATCTCTTTTCTGTTTGAGCAGTTTCTCTTCATCCTGATAAATTCACCGTATGGTATATTTCTTTTTAGTGTCTCTGGGTGGAAGCTCTTGCCGTGTAGCACACTATTAGTTGCCGTGCTTTTCCGGTAGACAGTTGTTTCTATTTGATCTGCTTTTACATATACTTTGGTATCCAAGAATACAATTTCACTTGAGCTGATATTATAGGTGAATTTCAGGCCAACATTATTGTTGTTCAATATGTTGAAGAACTCTACAAACTCATTCTCGGTTCCATTCCAAAGGAGGAAGAGGTCATCTATAAAACGCAGCCATAATGCCACTTTGGCTACGTGATGGTCATTTTCTTCTCTCCAAGCTATGGTCTTCTCCCACCAGCCCATTACTAGGTTGGCGTAGCTTGGAGAGAAGGAAACTCCCATGGCAGTTCCGCAACATTGGGAGTACATGTTCTTATTAAAAAGGAATACATTGTTCCTTAAACACAGTTCTATCATTTCAATGACCATCTGGCAGTGTTGAAGTTGTTCTATGGGTTTTTGTTTCAAGAAATATTTGATCGCTTTTATGCCTATGTTGTGATCAATAGACGTGTAAAGAGACACTACGTCAATGGTTACCAGCATGTAATCCTTACACCATCCGGTGTTCATAAGCATTCTCAGGAAGTCCCCAGTATCCTTGATGTATGATGTTAAGGTTGGGACCATTGGGGCCAGAAAGTAATCCACATATGTGGAGATGTTTTCATATAGGGACCCACAGCTGGAAATAATGGGTCTCCCTGGTGGCTTTGTTAGCGTTTTATGTACCTTCGGGAGGAAATAGATGGTTGGTATTATCGGATCATTATTACTCAAATATTGTACCTCCTGATCGTTTAGTAAACCCTTCTCCTGCCAGTTCTTAAGCTTGGTATTTAGGTCTTTAACCATGTCATTTATAGGATTTCTCTTGAGCTTTTCATAGTTATTGATGTCATTTAGTTGTCGCATAGCTTCCGTAGTGTAATCATCCTTGTTTAAAATAACTATGTTCCCTCCCTTGTCGGCGGGTTTTATCTCTATTAGAGTATTATTCATAAGTGATTCCAACGCTTGCGCGTTCCTGCTTACTGAGATTTTCTTTGTTATCTCCATGTTTAACATTGCTCATTTTTTCCAATTCCATGGTTACTAACTCATAAAAGGTATCTATCTTATTCCCAGGATGTAATGCTGGGCAGAATTTAGATTTATTTTTTAAATTTTGTGATCAGGTGTTTGTCCGTTCTTATACCCATCTCCTGTAGCAGTTGTGTGTCAGGGATGTTCTCCTCATTTATTTCGTTTGCTAGGCTGTACGCTGTTCTTAAATTCGAGATTTCTCCAATTGTAAACTCTTGTGTTGGTTCTTCTATTGAATTGTCGCTCATTTCCACATTTGCTACACTTTGTCTCTCTTGTCTACTGAAGTACTTGGCCAGCTTTAATTTCCGTACGTATTTGTAAAGATCTATTTTAGTTTCTACAATGTCAAAATGTTTTTCCGGACAGAATGTAAGTCCTTTATTTAAAAGGCTTTCTTCAGCTCTTGTTAAGACATGTTTGGAGAGATTGATGATTAAATATGGTTCCTTTGACTTCTCATCCCTCTACGTCTTGGTCATCCGATTGCGAAGATGGTATCCTTTTGTTTTTCCTGAGCTTCTTCTGGTTTTGCGTCGTTTGATTTTGTTGTTGACTGGCCTCTCCCCTTTCCTCTTCCTCGTTTCGTACCCCGTCCTCCTCCCCTTCCTCTTGGCATTTGTTGATCCAGATACACTAATTTCATTTCGTCTAAAAAAGTGGTACGTTTCCCTGGTAGTGTTGGGCCCTCTCCTCCACTAAAGTCTGTGTCTGACTCGCTTCCTGTGTTATTAGGGGATTCTTGTGGTAGCTTTTTGTTAACACTCAAATGTTGCTTTAATGTTTCAAATCTTTTTGCAAATGTTAATATTGTACCACAATCATAGTCATGTTCATCCCTTCTGAACTTACGTTCTTTGCGTTCTTCAACATCACTTTCGTGTTTGTCAAGGTTGCGTTCCATTTCCTTCCTTAATTTCTTGGATTCGTCCCCTTGTTCAGAAGTCAAAATACGAGCCTCAAGCTCGGCTATGTTTTTGTGCAAATCTTGCACATCCATTTTGGCGTATTTGACTATTATGAGCATCATATTATGCGAACACTGCATATTATTTCTGCCCCATTCTTCCAGCATTTCTGGTTTAGTGTCGGGGTGGTTGGGTAGGGTAAAATCCGAAGGCCTCTGGGTACTCTTTCACATTCTATGTATTTTTCAAGCGTGAGAATTTCCCAGCTCTTAGTTATTTCCTTTTTAATAGTCTCTCCAATTGGATATACATTTGTTTTAATGTCGCTTCTCCTGTACCGGTTAATTTAGCATCCTCTCTTCCAAGGCTTAAAGATTTATTGCCTTTTTGAAACATTAATTCCGCCCTTTGGGCACGTTTCACTGCTCTCTCCTCCATGGTTCTCACTGAACAAACCTAATGATAGTCAGATATACACAGTCAATATACGTGTCCCCGACTCTGATTGAAAGTAGGACTTTGCAGAATCAAAGGAGTTATTGCATATATTCAAATGGCTTCTATCAATTGTAATCTTTCTTATCTGGGCAGTGTTTCTTCGCGGGAACTACCGGTCGCACTGCGTGTGCTGCTCGTAGTTCCCTACCACTCGCTGCGACTCTCCTGTGTGTGCCTGTGCGTAGGACCTGCTTCGCGCTCTCACCTCTTTTTTCCTTCCTTTTTGGAGATGGCGCTGCAGTCACAGGAAGCGTCTCCTCTCTCCTTACGATCCTAATGTAGCGTAGGCTCACACACTGAGCATTTCCCTTTATAGATCCTCTTCAAAGTTGAACCGGCCGGTTCAATTCTACCGCAGTGCAAATCCAAGAGGCACTCTGATAGAGCATGAGCCGTGCTCCGGCAATTTCTGTCCAACTTTGGCGGCGTCTGAGGAAAACATACGTCGGGCGCTCCTTCGTTTAATCCATTCTCAACAAAGCAGTCCAAGAACGAAGGGCGCACTTTTCACAGCTGGTGCGCGTGGCGGGGCCGGACTTGCCCCGAAAAACAATTAGTCACCAAGCAAGTAACACGCTGCACTCTCCCAGATATTGTAAAGATTTATTGAAGCCAGTAACACTCCTTCTCCACCTACGCGTTTCGACCAGCAGGTCTTGATCACGGTGTCTAGCGTTAGTCCCTCCACGCTTTCCACTATTTATACCAAAACCCAGTGAACAATTTATGATGCATGCTGGGAATGGTAGTTCACTTAAAAAAATAGCATCTATATGCATGCCAACATTAAAATGTTAAATCATTATGTGATATCTGACAATTGCATTGATCTTATAAAATAATTAAGACGATTATACCAAATTATACAAATATATAAAGCAGTATCGGTTTTCTGAAGGGATACATGTGACATGGATTCACATTAGTATGATCATAAATATGATCAAATGGAATTAGTCTTAGTGACTAAAACACGCTTCGCAGCTAACATTACACAATTGGCTCAGTGTCCACAATTAGACCATTATAACTAATTATGCATGTCTGCATCTCTCTCCATTATGTATCCTTCACGATCTTTCTTTGTATATAGGCTCAGTGCCCCAATAACTGCAAGACATTTCATATCTTATATTGGTCAAAGGTCTAAAGGTCTTTTACAGATTTGATGTTTTGGTTACTTTTTATGATATTTCATTTTAAGTAATGTTTCTCTTCTTATGATTCCAGTACAGATACCATGGTATCCTTACAGATGTATGTATAATTCTTCATCCCCGTTAAGTCCCATCGGGGATTTGGTCTTAAATCTTATTATTAGCCTAGATTCCAGGCGTCTTAGTTTTAGAGTTCTATTCCCACCTCTCTCATGGATGGGTACCGTTGCCAAACCACTGTATGTCATGTCCTGCCATGTTTTTCTCTCATGCGTTGTCATATGTTTTGCCATGGCATATGTCAAGTCTCTGTTCTGTATGGCCCGTATGTGTTCTAGGATGCGTTTATTTAAGGGGCATATCGTGCTACCAATGTAGCGTTTCCCACAATGGCATTCCAACATATACACCACATAAGTTGTTTTGCATGTTATGGTATCGTTGATGTTGAAGGTTTTACCTTGTGGATCCTTGATTGTTTTTATACTTCTCCCAATTTTACAGGCCTTACATTGGCTGCATTTCTTAAATCCCCTTTGCATACCTTGTAACCACATACTTGACTGATTCATTTCAAAGTGGCTTCTGACCAATTTATCAGACAACGATGGTGCCTTTCTGTAGGTTATTTGCGGTTGATCACCCAACTCTTTGCCGATGTCTGGATCTTTACTTAGGATGTTCCAGTATTTTTTTAGGGATTTGCGAATTTTAAAACTCTCTTTGCTGTATGTCATTATCATTCTTATAGGTTCATTTTGTTGCGTCTCCGTATTCACATCATTTTTGTTGATCAATGTTTCAGCCCTAGTAAGGCACCTGGCTTTCATTTCTCCCCGTTTGATATCATTATATCGATAACCTCTTTGTAAAAACCGTTTTTTTGTATCTTTGAATTTAAGATTCATCTCTTTTCTGTTTGAGCAGTTTCTCTTCATCCTGATAAATTCACCGTATGGTATATTTCTTTTTAGTGTCTCTGGGTGGAAGCTCTTGCCGTGTAGCACACTATTAGTTGCCGTGCTTTTCCGGTAGACAGTTGTTTCTATTTGATCTGCTTTTACATATACTTTGGTATCCAAGAATACAATTTCACTTGAGCTGATATTATAGGTGAATTTCAGGCCAACATTATTGTTGTTCAATATGTTGAAGAACTCTACAAACTCATTCTCGGTTCCATTCCAAAGGAGGAAGAGGTCATCTATAAAACGCAGCCATAATGCCACTTTGGCTACGTGATGGTCATTTTCTTCTCTCCAAGCTATGGTCTTCTCCCACCAGCCCATTACTAGGTTGGCGTAGCTTGGAGAGAAGGAAACTCCCATGGCAGTTCCGCAACATTGGGAGTACATGTTCTTATTAAAAAGGAATACATTGTTCCTTAAACACAGTTCTATCATTTCAATGACCATCTGGCAGTGTTGAAGTTGTTCTATGGGTTTTGTTTCAAGAAATATTTGATCGCTTTTATGCCTATGTTGTGATCAATAGACGTGTAAAGAGACACTACGTCAATGGTTACCAGCATGTAATCCTTACACCATCCGGTGTTCATAAGCATTCTCAGGAAGTCCCCAGTATCCTTGATGTATGATGTTAAGGTTGGGACCATTGGGGCCAGAAAGTAATCCACATATGTGGAGATGTTTTCATATAGGGACCCACAGCTGGAAATAATGGGTCTCCCTGGTGGCTTTGTTAGCGTTTTATGTACCTTCGGGAGGAAATAGATGGTTGGTATTATCGGATCATTATTACTCAAATATTGTACCTCCTGATCGTTTAGTAAACCCTTCTCCTGCCAGTTCTTAAGCTTGGTATTTAGGTCTTTAACCATGTCATTTATAGGATTTCTCTTGAGCTTTTCATAGTTATTGATGTCATTTAGTTGTCGCATAGCTTCCGTAGTGTAATCATCCTTGTTTAAAATAACTATGTTCCCTCCCTTGTCGGCGGGTTTTATCTCTATTAGAGTATTATTCATAAGTGATTCCAACGCTGCGCGTTCCTGCTTACTGAGATTTTCTTTGTTATCTCCATGTTTAACATTGCTCATTTTTTCCAATTCCATGGTTACTAACTCATAAAAGGTATCTATCTTATTCCCAGGATGTAATGCTGGGCAGAATTTAGATTTATTTTTAAATTTTGTGATCAGGTGTTTGTCCGTTCTTATACCCATCTCCTGTAGCAGTTGTGTGTCAGGGATGTTCTCCTCATTTATTTCAGCTTGCTAGGCTGTACGCTGTTCTTAAATTCGAGATTTCTCCAATTGTAAACTCTTGTGTTGGTTCTTCTATTGAATTGTCGCTCATTTCCACATTTGCTACACTTTGTCTCTCTTGTCTACTGAAGTACTTGGCCAGCTTTAATTTCCGTACGTATTTGTAAAGATCTATTTTAGTTTCTACAATGTCAAAATGTTTTTCCGGACAGAATGTAAGTCCTTTATTTAAAAGGCTTTCTTCAGCTCTTGTTAAGACATGTTTGGAGAGATTGATGATTAAATATGGTTCCTTTGACTTCTCATCCTCTACGTCTTGGTCATCCGATTGCGAAGATGGTATCCTTTTGTTTTTTCCTGAGCTTCTTCTGGTTTTGCGTCGTTTGATTTTGTTGTTGACTGGCCTCTCCCCCTTCCTCTTCCTCGTTTCGTACCCCGTCCTCCTCCCCTTCCTCTTGGCATTTGTTGATCCAAGAGGAAGGGGAGGAGGACGGGGTACGAAACGAGGAAGAGGAAGGGGGAGAGGCCAGTCAACAACAAAATCAAACGACGCAAAACCAGAAGAAGCTCAGGAAAAAACAAAAGGATACCATCTTCGCAATCGGATGACCAAGACGTAGAGGATGAGAAGTCAAAGGAACCATATTTAATCATCAATCTCTCCAAACATGTCTTAACAAGAGCTGAAGAAAGCCTTTTAAATAAAGGACTTACATTCTGTCCGGAAAAACATTTTGACATTGTAGAAACTAAAATAGATCTTTACAAATACGTACGGAAATTAAAGCTGGCCAAGTACTTCAGTAGACAAGAGAGACAAAGTGTAGCAAATGTGGAAATGAGCGACAATTCAATAGAAGAACCAACACAAGAGTTTACAATTGGAGAAATCTCGAATTTAAGAACAGCGTACAGCCTAGCAAACGAAATAAATGAGGAGAACATCCCTGACACACAACTGCTACAGGAGATGGGTATAAGAACGGACAAACACCTGATCACAAAATTTAAAAATAAATCTAAATTCTGCCCAGCATTACATCCTGGGAATAAGATAGATACCTTTTATGAGTTAGTAACCATGGAATTGGAAAAAATGAGCAATGTTAAACATGGAGATAACAAAGAAAATCTCAGTAAGCAGGAACGCGCAGGCGTTGGAATCACTTATGAATAATACTCTAATAGAGATAAAACCCGCCGACAAGGGAGGGAACATAGTTATTTTAAACAAGGATGATTACACTACGGAAGCTATGCGACAACTAAATGACATCAATAACTATGAAAAGCTCAAGAGAAATCCTATAAATGACATGGTTAAAGACCTAAATACCAAGCTTAAGAACTGGCAGGAGAAGGGTTTACTAAACGATCAGGAGGTACAATATTTGAGTAATAATGATCCGATAATACCAACCATCTATTTCCTCCCGAAGGTACATAAAACGCTAACAAAGCCACCAGGAGACCCATTATTTCCAGCTGTGGGTCCCTATATGAAAACATCTCCACATATGTGGATTACTTTCTGGCCCCAATGGTCCCAACCTTAACATCATACATCAAGGATACTGGGGACTTCCTGAGAATGCTTATGAACACCGGATGGTGTAAGGATTACATGCTGGTAACCATTGACGTAGTGTCTCTTTACACGTCTATTGATCACAACATAGGCATAAAAGCGATCAAATATTTCTTGAAACAAAAACCCATAGAACAACTTCAACACTGCCAGATGGTCATTGAAATGATAGAACTGTGTTTAAGGAACAATGTATTCCTTTTAATAAGAACATGTACTCCCAATGTTGCGGAACTGCCATGGGAGTTTCCTTCTCTCCAAGCTACGCCAACCTAGTAATGGGCTGGTGGGAGAAGACCATAGCTTGGAGAGAAGAAAATGACCATCACGTAGCCAAAGTGGCATTATGGCTGCGTTTTATAGATGACCTCTTCCTCCTTTGGAATGGAACCGAGAATGAGTTTGTAGAGTTCTTCAACATATTGAACAACAATAATGTTGGCCTGAAATTCACCTATAATATCAGCTCAAGTGAAATTGTATTCTTGGATACCAAAGTATATGTAAAAGCAGATCAAATAGAAACAACTGTCTACCGGAAAAGCACGGCAACTAATAGTGTGCTACACGGCAAGAGCTTCCACCCAGAGACACTAAAAAGAAATATACCATACGGTGAATTTATCAGGATGAAGAGAAACTGCTCAAACAGAAAAGAGATGAATCTTAAATTCAAAGATACAAAAAAACGGTTTTTACAAAGAGGTTATCGATATAATGATATCAAACGGGGAGAAATGAAAGCCAGGTGCCTTACTAGGGCTGAAACATTGATCAACAAAAATGATGTGAATACGGAGACGCAACAAAATGAACCTATAAGAATGATAATGACATACAGCAAAGAGAGTTTTAAAATTCGCAAATCCCTAAAAAAATACTGGAACATCCTAAGTAAAGATCCAGACATCGGCAAAGAGTTGGGTGATCAACCGCAAATAACCTACAGAAAGGCACCATCGTTGTCTGATAAATTGGTCAGAAGCCACTTTGAAATGAATCAGTCAAGTATGTGGTTACAAGGTATGCAAAGGGGATTTAAGAAATGCAGCCAATGTAAGGCCTGTAAAATTGGGAGAAGTATAAAAACAATCAAGGATCCACAAGGTAAAACCTTCAACATCAACGATACCATAACATGCAAAACAACTTATGTGGTGTATATGTTGGAATGCCATTGTGGGAAACGCTACATTGGTAGCACGATATGCCCCTTAAATAAACGCATCCTAGAACACATACGGGCCATACAGAACAGAGACTTGACATATGCCATGGCAAAACATATGACAACGCATGAGAGAAAAACATGGCAGGACATGACATACAGTGGTTTGGCAACGGTACCCATCCATGAGAGAGGTGGGAATAGAACTCTAAAACTAAGACGCCTGGAATCTAGGCTAATAATAAGATTTAAGACCAAATCCCCGATGGGACTTAACGGGGATGAAGAATTATACATACATCTGTAAGGATACCATGGTATCTGTACTGGAATCATAAGAAGAGAAACATTACTTAAAATGAAATATCATAAAAAGTAACCAAAACATCAAATCTGTAAAAGACCTTTAGACCTTTGACCAATATAAGATATGAAATGTCTTGCAGTTATTGGGGCACTGAGCCTATATACAAAGAAAGATCGTGAAGGATACATAATGGAGAGAGATGCAGACATGCATAATTAGTTATAATGGTCTAATTGTGGACACTGAGCCAATTGTGTAATGTTAGCGCGAAAGCGTGTTTTAGTCACTAAGACTAATTCCATTTGATCATATTTATGATCATACTAATGTGAATCCATGTCACATGTATCCCTTCAGAAAACCGATACTGCTTTATATATTTGTATAATTTGGTATAATCGTCTTAATTATTTTATAAGATCAATGCAATTGTCAGATATCACATAATGATTTAACATTTTAATGTTGGCATGCATATAGATGCTATTTTTTTAAGTGAACTACCATTCCCAGCATGCATCATAAATTGTTCACTGGGTTTTTGGTATAAATAGTGGAAAGCGTGGAGGGACTAACGCTAGACACCGTGATCAAGACCTGCTGGTCGAAACGCGTAGGTGGAGAAGGAGTGTTACTGGCTTCAATAAATCTTTACAATATCTGGGAGAGTGCAGCGTGTTACTTGCTTGGTGACTAATTGTTTTTCGGGCAAGTCCGGCCCCGCCACGCGCACCAGCTGTGAAAAGTGCGCCCTTCGTTCTTGGACTGCTTTGTTGAGAATGGATTAAACGAAGGAGCGCCCGACGTATGTTTTCCTCAGACGCCGCCAAAGTTGGACAGAAATTGCCGGAGTACGGCTCACGGCTCATGCTCTATCAGAGTGCCTCTTGGATTTGCACTGCGGTAGAATTGAACCGGCCGGTTCAACTTTGAAGAGGATCTATAAAGGGGAAATGCTCAGTGTGTGAGCCTACGCTACATTAGGATCGTAAGGAGAGAGGAGACGCTTCCTGTGACTGCAGCGCCATCTCCAAAAAAGGAAGGAAAAAAGAGGTGAGAGCGCGAAGCAGGTCCTACGCACAGGCACACACAGGAGAGTCGCAGCGAGTGGTAGGGAACTACGAGCAGCACACGCAGTGCGACCGGTAGTTCCCGTGAAGAAACACTGCCCAGATAAGAAAGATTACAATTGATAGAAGCCATTTGAATATATGCAATAACTCCTTTGAATCTGCAAAGTCCTACTTTCAATCAGAGTCGGGGACACGTATATTGACTGTGTATATCTGACTATCATTAAGTTTGTTCAGTGAGAACCATGGAGGAGAGAGCAGTGAAACGTGCCCAAAGGGCGGAATTAATGTTTCAAAAAGGCAATAAATCTTTAAGCCTTGGAAGAGAGGATGCTACATTAACCGGTACAGGAGAAGCGACATTAAAACAAATGTATATCCAATTGGAGAGACTATTAAAAAAGGAAATAACTAAGAGCTGGGAAATTCTCACGCTTGAAAAATACATAGAATGTGAAAGAGTACCCAGAGGCCTTCGGATTTTTACCCTACCTAACCATCCCGACACTAAACCAGAAATGCTGGAAGAATGGGGCAGAAATAATATGCAGTGTTCGCATAATATGATGCTCATAATAGTCAAATACGCTAAAATGGATGTGCAAGATTTGCACAAAAACATAGCCGAGCTTGAGGCTCGTATTTTGACTACTGAACAAGGGGACGAATCCAAGAAATTAAGGAAGGAAATGGAACGCAACCTTGACAAACACGAAAGTGATGTTGAAGAACGCAAAGAACGTAAGTTCAGAAGGGATGAACATGACTATGATTGTGGTACAATATTAACATTTGCAAAAAGATTTGAAACATTAAAGCAACATTTGAGTGTTAACAAAAAGCTACCACAAGAATCCCCTAATAACTACAGGAAGCGAGTCAGACACAGACTTTAGTGGAGGAGAGGGCCCAACACTACCAGGGAAACGTACCACTTTTTTAGACGAAATGAAATTAGTGTATCTGGATCAACAAATGCCAAGAGGAAGGGGAGGAGGACGGGGTACGAAACGAGGAAGAGGAAGGGGGAGAGGCCAGTCAACAACAAAATCAAACGACGCAAAACCAGAAGAAGCTCAGGAAAAAACAAAAGGATACCATCTTCGCAATCGGATGACCAAGACGTAGAGGATGAGAAGTCAAAGGAACCATATTTAATCATCAATCTCTCCAAACATGTCTTAACAAGAGCTGAAGAAAGCCTTTTAAATAAAGGACTTACATTCTGTCCGGAAAAACATTTTGACATTGTAGAAACTAAAATAGATCTTTACAAATACGTACGGAAATTAAAGCTGGCCAAGTACTTCAGTAGACAAGAGAGACAAAGTGTAGCAAATGTGGAAATGAGCGACAATTCAATAGAAGAACCAACACAAGAGTTTACAATTGGAGAAATCTCGAATTTAAGAACAGCGTACAGCCTAGCAAACGAAATAAATGAGGAGAACATCCCTGACACACAACTGCTACAGGAGATGGGTATAAGAACGGACAAACACCTGATCACAAAATTTAAAAATAAATCTAAATTCTGCCCAGCATTACATCCTGGGAATAAGATAGATACCTTTTATGAGTTAGTAACCATGGAATTGGAAAAAATGAGCAATGTTAAACATGGAGATAACAAAGAAAATCTCAGTAAGCAGGAACGCGCAGCGTTGGAATCACTTATGAATAATACTCTAATAGAGATAAAACCCGCCGACAAGGGAGGGAACATAGTTATTTTAAACAAGGATGATTACACTACGGAAGCTATGCGACAACTAAATGACATCAATAACTATGAAAAGCTCAAGAGAAATCCTATAAATGACATGGTTAAAGACCTAAATACCAAGCTTAAGAACTGGCAGGAGAAGGGTTTACTAAACGATCAGGAGGTACAATATTTGAGTAATAATGATCCGATAATACCAACCATCTATTTCCTCCCGAAGGTACATAAAACGCTAACAAAGCCACCAGGGAGACCCATTATTTCCAGCTGTGGGTCCCTATATGAAAACATCTCCACATATGTGGATTACTTTCTGGCCCCAATGGTCCCAACCTTAACATCATACATCAAGGATACTGGGGACTTCCTGAGAATGCTTATGAACACCGGATGGTGTAAGGATTACATGCTGGTAACCATTGACGTAGTGTCTCTTTACACGTCTATTGATCACAACATAGGCATAAAAGCGATCAAATATTTCTTGAAACAAAAACCCATAGAACAACTTCAACACTGCCAGATGGTCATTGAAATGATAGAACTGTGTTTAAGGAACAATGTATTCCTTTTTAATAAGAACATGTACTCCCAATGTTGCGGAACTGCCATGGGAGTTTCCTTCTCTCCAAGCTACGCCAACCTAGTAATGGGCTGGTGGGAGAAGACCATAGCTTGGAGAGAAGAAAATGACCATCACGTAGCCAAAGTGGCATTATGGCTGCGTTTTATAGATGACCTCTTCCTCCTTTGGAATGGAACCGAGAATGAGTTTGTAGAGTTCTTCAACATATTGAACAACAATAATGTTGGCCTGAAATTCACCTATAATATCAGCTCAAGTGAAATTGTATTCTTGGATACCAAAGTATATGTAAAAGCAGATCAAATAGAAACAACTGTCTACCGGAAAAGCACGGCAACTAATAGTGTGCTACACGGCAAGAGCTTCCACCCAGAGACACTAAAAAGAAATATACCATACGGTGAATTTATCAGGATGAAGAGAAACTGCTCAAACAGAAAAGAGATGAATCTTAAATTCAAAGATACAAAAAAACGGTTTTTACAAAGAGGTTATCGATATAATGATATCAAACGGGGAGAAATGAAAGCCAGGTGCCTTACTAGGGCTGAAACATTGATCAACAAAAATGATGTGAATACGGAGACGCAACAAAATGAACCTATAAGAATGATAATGACATACAGCAAAGAGAGTTTTAAAATTCGCAAATCCCTAAAAAAATACTGGAACATCCTAAGTAAAGATCCAGACATCGGCAAAGAGTTGGGTGATCAACCGCAAATAACCTACAGAAAGGCACCATCGTTGTCTGATAAATTGGTCAGAAGCCACTTTGAAATGAATCAGTCAAGTATGTGGTTACAAGGTATGCAAAGGGGATTTAAGAAATGCAGCCAATGTAAGGCCTGTAAAATTGGGAGAAGTATAAAAACAATCAAGGATCCACAAGGTAAAACCTTCAACATCAACGATACCATAACATGCAAAACAACTTATGTGGTGTATATGTTGGAATGCCATTGTGGGAAACGCTACATTGGTAGCACGATATGCCCCTTAAATAAACGCATCCTAGAACACATACGGGCCATACAGAACAGAGACTTGACATATGCCATGGCAAAACATATGACAACGCATGAGAGAAAAACATGGCAGGACATGACATACAGTGGTTTGGCAACGGTACCCATCCATGAGAGAGGTGGGAATAGAACTCTAAAACTAAGACGCCTGGAATCTAGGCTAATAATAAGATTTAAGACCAAATCCCCGATGGGACTTAACGGGGATGAAGAATTATACATACATCTGTAAGGATACCATGGTATCTGTACTGGAATCATAAGAAGAGAAACATTACTTAAAATGAAATATCATAAAAAGTAACCAAAACATCAAATCTGTAAAAGACCTTTAGACCTTTGACCAATATAAGATATGAAATGTCTTGCAGTTATTGGGGCACTGAGCCTATATACAAAGAAAGATCGTGAAGGATACATAATGGAGAGAGATGCAGACATGCATAATTAGTTATAATGGTCTAATTGTGGACACTGAGCCAATTGTGTAATGTTAGCGCGAAAGCGTGTTTTAGTCACTAAGACTAATTCCATTTGATCATATTTATGATCATACTAATGTGAATCCATGTCACATGTATCCCTTCAGAAAACCGATACTGCTTTATATATTTGTATAATTTGGTATAATCGTCTTAATTATTTTATAAGATCAATGCAATTGTCAGATATCACATAATGATTTAACATTTTAATGTTGGCATGCATATAGATGCTATTTTTTTAAGTGAACTACCATTCCCAGCATGCATCATAAATTGTTCACTGGGTTTTTGGTATAAATAGTGGAAAGCGTGGAGGGACTAACGCTAGACACCGTGATCAAGACCTGCTGGTCGAAACGCGTAGGTGGAGAAGGAGTGTTACTGGCTTCAATAAATCTTTACAATATCTGGGAGAGTGCAGCGTGTTACTTGCTTGGTGACTAATTGTTTTTCGGGGCAAGTCCGGCCCCGCCACGCGCACCAGCTGTGAAAAGTGCGCCCTTCGTTCTTGGACTGCTTTGTTGAGAATATATATATATATATATATATATAT
>CAWUFW010028777.1:0-20629 GCA_963921515.1 Calotriton arnoldi | reverse complement strand
GTGCACTGTACTGGATGCCACATGGCTCTTAGCGGGGGTGCTCCATGTTGCAGGTCTGTGGGGGTGGGGGGGTGTAGTGGGTCGTGGGGGTGGCTGTACACCCACTGACACCGATTGCTGTGGACCGTGATGTCTGCCTTTCGGCTGTCGTTGTGCACTGCGGTGGCTGACACGTGGGTGTGGGGTGTGGGGATGCTCCTCCTTGCTGTGCTGTGGGACTGGGGCCTGGTGTGTGTTGTACTTGGGCTGTCCACCGTCCCACCCACTGCACTTTGTGTTCCTGCCACTTACCTGTTACTTGTCGGTTGGTGCAGCTGTGCCTGACACATGGGTGTGGGGAGTGCTCCACCTTGCTGGTCTGTGGGAGTGGGGGCCTGGTGGGTGTTGTACTTCAGCTGTCCCCCCTCCGACCCACTGCACTTTGTGTTCCTGCCACTTACCTGTTACTTGTCAGTTGGTGCAGCTGTGGCGGACACATGGGTGTGGTGGGTGCTCGTTGTGGCGCTTCTGGCATATTTGTGGACCTGTTGGTGGTTACGTGGCTGGCTTAGTGTACACATGTCCCCACGCATCTTACAGTTGTTCGGTTTGGCCTGTGTGTGGTAGTGTCTGTTGCATGTGCGTGTGATGTGTTGTGTATTGTGTGCTGGACATGGGGGTGTTTGTCCCTGGGAGCTGTGGCATGGTGGTTGCGCATGTGTGTACATAGCGGTGTGCTGGTATACATTAGTTTGTACTTACCAGCCTCCACTCCCCCTGCTAATCCGGCGAGGATCTCCGGATGTATTACGACTCGCACCTTCTCCTCCCACGCTTTGAAGGTCTTAAAGAGCGCGGGATTCCCTCCGCCAGTGACGGCAGCCAGCTCTCTGTTTTTGCCCTCCTTCTTCTTGACCAGGCTCTTTACGTCATTCCAACGTTTGTTTATCTCGGTTCTGTTCCTGGGCAGGGTCCCGACTGCATTGACCTGGTCTACGATCCGGGTCCACATTCTGTTTCTGGTGGCTAGTGGTGTGTGCTGGACCATGTTCCCATAGATTTGTGGGTACACCTTGATGATCTCGTCGACCATGACCGTCAGCTCCATGGGCGTGAACTTGGGCATCCTTTGTGGTGCCATGGTGTTTGTGGTGGTGGTGCGGTGTGTGTTGTGTAATGTGCAGGGGTTTGTGGTGCCGGTGTTTGGTGGTGGTGGTGGTGGTGGTGGTTGTGATGTGTGCGTTTCTGTGGTGTGCTGCTGTCCTTGCTGTGTCACTGTGTCCTCTCCTCTCCTCTCTGGTTTGCAATGTAGCAAGGGGTTGTGGTCTGTGGGAGTGCTGCTTTTGTACTCACCTATGTGGGTGTGTCCTCATGGTCTGTTGTTTTCAGGTGTGTTGTGTCTGGGGTTCTGGCCTTTGTATTTTTTGTTTGTCCGGGGGGTGTTTTCGGGATGTGTACTGTGCTTGTGTATTTGTGCGTGCCTTGCTGTGTGGACTTGTTGGCCATGTTGTGTGCTATTGGTTTTGTGTGCGGATGGTTTCTGTGCAGGTACGTGGCGCCATGGCTTCTGCCGTGTCGATTCTCATCGGCGTTGTTTGCGCTGGCGGGCGGTATTTTTGTTGTTTTCCGCGCTCATGGCGGTGCGATCGTAATTTCACGTGCGGTGTGTCGGCCGTGTGGGCGGCGGTTTTGTGTTGTCGTGCGTGTTTCCGTCCGTGGCGGGCGGTTTGACTCCGACTCGGACGATGGCGGGCGGTATTTTGTATGATTTTTCCGCCGATGGCGGTTTTCAGTTTGTGTACTCATAATGGCGTGGTCGGTGTTCAGGCGGTGTGTGCGGGCGGATTTTGCCGCTTCCATGCCTAGCGGATTTATTTCGCCGGGTATACGTAATGTGCCCCTATATTTTTGCAAACGATATTAATGACTTCTATATTTTTAAAAACGACATTTCTTACCTTAAATTCGATATTCTTGACCACGATATTCTTGCTTTCGATTTTTCTGTGTCACAATATTTCCAACTCGATATTTGTGTAAGTCGACATTTCCAACTCGATATTCTGTCTGAATACCTTATAGAACATGCAGAGTATTCGAAAGCCCAACCCCGGTCTCTTTTGACCATAACTATGCAGCTTGTCCATTGCCAACGGCTGCGTTAGCACTAAGTACAATGTCTTATAGTCAGACTCTAGGGGGTGGTGTATCATGATGTGGCATTTACAGCACCATCCCCGTCAATTGATCGTAAGTACGACACCACAGGTTCCCAAAAATCGATGGGCAGATTTTCAAATGGCATTAGGTCCCAATAGGCTGACAGCTGTTCCTGGCAATACGAGATATCAGCAGTTCAGGCTTGTTTTGTCGGGGGGGCCTTCTCCCCCAAAGCACTGCCACCCTATGTTTAGCCAGCAGTAGTAGCATTGCCACAAGCCGACTGTTTCCGTCTGGGATGTACTTTACAAATCCTAACAGGCACACTATGGGGTCAGGTCTAATGGAGATGCCAATAATGGTGTTTCTGTGTCGCAAATCTCCGCCCAGAAGGTAGCTACTCTGGGACATGTCCACGCCAGGTGCAAAAAGGTGGCATCTGGGCACTGACATCTTAAGCAGCTGGAATCTGCTGCTAGTCCAATTATGCGGAGTTGTACTGGCGTACGATATGTTCTGTGTATATAGTTGAAATGTATCACTCGCAGCCTGTAGTAGGGGGATAGCTTTTCAGTTTGCCCGCAGCAGTACTGCCATTGTGCGTCAGATATATCAAATTGTAGGTCCCTTGTCCAGGCCATGCGGGCCATCGCAGTGTCTGTAGGAGTCGCTGCTTGCGTGAGCGCATAGAGTCTAGTGATAAGTTTACGTGGTGACCCATTGGTGTGTACATATTCCAGCACAGCAAAAGCAGGGGCGGGGAATGTATTGAGTGTCGCCCGGCAGGTGGCCTTCATTTGATAGCAAAGCAGTGCATCCGACATCGCCAGCGGCACTGTTTCTGTGGCAGTGAAGCAGGGAAGAAACTCTCCCCCCGGGTACAGGTCTGTAAATTTTTGAATACTGTGTTTCGCTGCGCGCGTGATTGCACCCTTGTCCTGCAATGGGGGAAAAATAGGGTTATTTGACAACGACATGGATGGCGCATACAGCACCGGCAAGCCCGCCCTCCGCCGAAGCCCTTCCCACGCCCAACGCATGCACTCCACTGTGCTAAATTCACCTTTTGGAGCACTATATTTTTGGAACAGCGCAGTTTTGACCGGCCACGGTAGTGTCTGATCTTGTTCTATCGCTAGGTGAGGTTGAAAATGGGTGGGGTGTATCCAATGGTCCACAAATTGCGCCTGAGCATACAATGCATATAATGCCATATCTGGTGCACCCAGTCTGCCTCGCGCAGGCAGGATAGTCAGTCGTTCATGGGACACCCTTGGCTGTTGGCCTGCCCACACCATCGTTATCATGTTGGTTCTCAATTTCAGGAGGAACTGGGCGCTGAGCGGGAGTGGGATGTGTACAAAAAGGTACAAGAATTTCGGGAGAACCACCATCTTGGCGATGGCTATACGGCCCGCAAGGGACAGCGGCAGCTTATTCCACACCTGGAGACGCATTTCCAGCCAGTCCATTGCTATGCCATAGTTGGCTTGCCACAGTTCTTTTGGGTCTCTGCTGAGCCATATACCCAAGTATTTTACAGGTTCAGTTGCCCACTTAAGGGGGTATTCGGATTCATAAGGGCCAGTGGCTTCCGTTAGCGGAAAGAGAATCGATTTTGGCCAGTTCACTTGAATTCCCGAATAGCCGCCATAACGGATCACCTCGCGTATCAGTGCTGCTAGGTTTGTTTTTGGGTCTATACACATGAAACCGATGCCTCGTTTGGCATGGTGCAGCTGCAATCTGGCCGCCAATGGCTCCATAGCGATGGCAAAAAGTAGTGTGGATAGGGGGCAGCCCTGTGGGTTCCACGTGTAATTTTTATTTGTTCCGATATATGCCCATTTAGCCTGAGGTGGCGTATAATAAGGCAGCCAATGCCGATAGGTCCGGGTGGAGATGGTGCATAATCGCGAAAATAGTGCGAAGATTGTGTGATGTGGCATGCCCGGGGATGAAGCCCGACTGGTCCGGACGAATGATCAGTGGCAACAGGGGAAGCAGTGGGTTCGCCAAGACTTTTGCATATATTTTGGTATCAATGTTTATCAAAGACAAGGGGCGGTATGAATCGCATGATTCTGCTATCTTGTCAGGTTTGAGAACTGTGACTATTACCGCCTCTCTCAGCGATGGCAGGAGACAGCCCAACGACATTGACTCGTAATACATTTCTATTAGGTGTGGAATGAGAATAGGTGCATATACTTTATAAAAAGCCTGAGTGAGACCATCTAGTCTGTGGCCTTGCCCACCGGTAGACCTGCAATGACTTGAGCAATCTCTTCCGGCGTCCAGGTAATCTCTATGGTACTGTTCTAGCCATAGGAGCTGGATGGAATCAAAAAACTCCTGCAAGGCCAGCGGGTCATTGTCCACCGTTGCAGTGTATAGTTGGGCATAGTAGGCGAACATGACCTCCGGAAGTTTCGCCGGATTGGAGATTAATTGGGAATCCAGCCCCTTAAGGTCTGTGACATAAGAAGAAGCATGGGGTTTGCGTAGCATTCCGGATAATGTCCTCCCAGGTCTGTCACCCTCGCCATATTTCCGTGCCTTGGGCATCCCTACCAAGGTAGTGCGTTTCCCTAACAGCCTCCTCCCGGTAAGCAGATATTTTCTCCCTTATCTCTGCCAATATGGAGGGATTAGGGTTGTCAAAGTAATTCTTTTCCATGGCTTGTATTTCGGACTCTAGCTTAAATAGTGTGCCGTAAAGCGTTCTCAGAACACCTGATTGCTTAGCGATGCAGCTTCCCCTTATTACCACCTTGAATGCCTCCTATAGTGTTGAGGACGAATCAACTGACTCTGCATTATTCACAAAAAAATCTCTGATGGCGCCACGGATCTCTTTTTATATACAATATCCCAGAGCACATTCAGGGGGAGTCGCCATGAAAAGGTGCGTGAGAGCGTCTGCGGGATCTGAAGCAACAGCAGCACCGGGGCGTGATCTGATAAGGTGTGGGGGAGGTGTGTAGCCTGTGTGGTACCAGCGAGCGCATCTCTGGAAATAAGCCAGTAATCCAGTCGCGACCATGTATTATGATAGGAGGAGAAACGTGCCTTCCCGCGTGCACGGGTGCCTGTGCCGCCATGCGTCTGTGAGCAGCTTGTCCGATATCAGGGTGTGCCGAGTACTAGCAGAGCGCATGTGCTGGTGTTGTGCTCCGCATCGGTCCATCATGTCTACTAGCAAAATATTAAAGTCTCCCCCCACAGGGTCATGCGTGGGCCGTAGTTGTCCGCTTTTCTCCAGACATTAAAAAAGAATTCAAGGTCTTTAGTATTGGGGCCATACATCGCCATAAGCGTCATGGGTTGTTTATATAGTGTGCCAACCACTATTGCATACCTTCCATCCTGATTGATGAGCGTGTGTGCAGTGAGCCCCGGTAGCTCTTCACTGATCAGTATTGCTACTCCTCGGCTATATCCTGAGTATGTTGAGGAGTGTATCTCTCCCCATCTTTTTGCTCGTAATCTATTAAATATATCTATCTTATGGCGAGTGAGATATGCAGCCATCAGCCGGGCTTTGCGGTGGTCATTAAGGCCCCGTACATTCCATGTTAAGCAATTCACGTTGGCCATAGCTGTGGGATTAGTATGTGCTGCATGGTGCAGGTACGGTCTGGGGCAGCTGAGGCTTCTGTTGCCATAGCGCATCCGGGGCCTGTAGGTGTGGTTTGAGAGTGTATGTTTCGGGAGTGGTGTCTAGGTCTATGTGTCGCATAGGACATGTGTTCGAAGAGAGATCCCGCCCCTGAACTGAACGAGCAAGTCCCTCCTAACAAAATAACAGTGTGGTCTGTCCCCCCACCGCCCACTCCAACCCCCCAATCAGGTTGAGATTGCTTTCCCTCCCACTTCCCTTCCCCAAAACAATCAAAACATTTTAGTAATTTGTGGGAATCATCCCGTGGGGCCATGGCTTTCCTAGCGGACATCCTCGATTAGAGGACCAGGGTGGATGAGCGAAAGTGACTAGCATTGCCCCAAAGGAGAAGAGTTCACCGCTGTGTTCAAGTTAATTGATGGGCAGAGGTTCTACCCAGGCCCCCCAGCTTCCAGCATACATTCGGGTGGAATAGCATAGTCTTTAGTTTGTGTAGAGAGGCTCCACGCATCAGTGGGAGCCGGACTTAGTCATTATCGCTGGTGCGGCTTTCTTCAGAATGACACGGAGAGCGAGATGCTGCCCATTTGGTCTTATTGAGGTGTTTGACAAATTCCATCGCCTCCGTGGGGTCAGAGAAGATTTGCATCTTGCCATCATGTTGAATTCACAGGTTAGCCGGGTATAGCATGGAATATGACACTCCGAGCTGTTGGAGAGCCCTCTTGGCCGGCAGGAACTCCTGCCGCGCAGCCTGCACTGCTAGTGTGAAGTCCGGGTAGAATGAAAGGGAATTGCCCTGGTGGCATATCTCCCCACGTTCTCTGGTGCACCGGAGGATGACATCGCGGTCCCGATAGTTTAAAAGATGGGCTATTATGGGCCGAGCTAGTGCCCCAGACGGCGGCCTGGGCCCAAGTGACCTGTGAGCGCTCTCCACAATGAAAACAGCGGACAGTTCAGCGCCGCATAGTTCTCGCAGTAGGTCTTCGACATAGCTCTTCATCTTAGAGATGGCTGTTGATTCTGGGATTCCTGTTATGCGGAGTTGTTTCTGCGGGAACGTGATTCGAAATCTTCATTTTTTGCTTTAATTACTTCAAGCACTTTGTCCATTTTTAGCAGTTTCTGATAGCTGGTCGCCAGCTGGTCTTCCGTCCCCGAGATTCTCGTTTCTATTTGGCTTATGCTCACATCGTGAGTGTCAACACTCTGTTTGACCTGGTCTAGTCGGGCCGTGAGCAGGTCCAGCTTGGAATCTATAGTTCTCAAGCTAGTCTTGACCTCCAATAAGAGAGAGCGTATATCTTCGTCCTGGGTGCCAGTGCTTTCTGTTGGTGTGGTTTGCTCCCCCTCAATGCGGGGTGGGTCCCCCTGTTGGTTGTGCCTGCGTCCCTCGAAAGTGAGTCTCGATTGTTTGGCGTCGGGTTTCACAATTTTCGGTAATGCTTTGTACCTCCCTGCAACTGTACCCACGTATACGGTTTGTTGGGTGCCAGGAAGTCAGTCTGCCAGTCCAGTCCGGGGTAACCCGCAACCAGCCGGCCAGCAACACAGGTGGTACTGCTTAGATGCTGTGAAAACAGTTTGCAGGGGGGGTTTAACCAGCCATCCCAGAGAGCTTCCCAGGGCAAAAGATCAGCCATGTGCTTGATGGCTCCTAGGTTCCTGTTGCTTACAGCGCAGTCCACGTAGGCACATGTGCTTTAATGTCCAGACGGGGAGGGGGCAGCCGCACGAGGGACTCCCGCCTAATGTGAGTTTCAGTCATAGTACACCAATCAGCCACCTCTCCTACCTTGCTCTGCACGCTGCTGGCAAGCTGCTGTTGTATTGGGCCTCCGGCAGTCACGTGGCCCGCCTCTCCATTGGCCCCAAGAGCTCACCATCTGGGCACTTCACGGGCAGCCCAAGGGGCATCCAGGCCCAGGCCCCCCAGCACACCCCAGCAACAGGTGCCCGCGGGCAGCCACGCAGACGCAGGTTCGCACACAGGAGCCGCAAATCAGGCAGATCCGGAGGCCAGGTCAGGCCACGTCGCTGCGTTCAAGCGCCAGCCGGGTTCCTCCTCCCACAGCTTTAGCTGCACCTGGGTCTCCAGCCAGGGTCGCCCCGGGCCCAGCAATCAGGGAGAGAAGGCAGCGGGCAGCGATCACAGCTCTCTCGTGTTCCTTATGTCTTTCGTGGTTGATGGTCTCGCCGCACCACACCGTTGCTCAGGGGTGGCGAGCGACTTCGCAGCAGACCTCCGCAGCTCACCACCGGATCGTCACTGGGAGGCAGTAGCCGTCCCAGCGCCAGGTCACCACCAGGCCAGCCGCACTCCGGTAGTCATTTTGGCAGCCGAGTTCCGCGGCCATGCAGCATCCGCCACCAGCAGGTAGTTTCTCCCTCAGGAGGAGTCGGCTCCAGGGACTAACGCCGGCAGGGCCCCAGCAGCACCACGCGTTCACCCCGGGAGTTCACTCTCCGCGCAGGCCTAGCCCAAGCCCGCCTCCGTGGGCAGCCAGGAGTCACTATTTTCGGGTCATAAAACACCGTAGCTGGCCCAGTTCTTGATTAGGAGCATGATCCGCCCATTTCGCAATTTTCTACGCCTTTAGGGTGTCGGATTATTTCAGATTAATTTGCCTGGCCGGCAGAGCCCACTCAAAGTCCGGCCATCTTGGAGCCAGGCCAAGCCACGCCCCGGCAGTCTTGAATCTTGATGGAGTGATTCCTGTCCTCAGCACCATTGGTAGGTAAATCAAAAGGTGTGCAGACAAAATATCGAGTTGGAAATTTCACACTATAGAAATATCGAGTCCTAAATATCATCAGTGAGAAATATCGACAGCAAGAATATCGTGGTCAAAAATATCGATTTGAAGGTAAGAAATATCGTTTTTTTAAATATAGAAGTCAATAATATCGTTTGCAAAAATATAGTTGTTGAAAATATCGATTTTTTAATTAGTGTTTTGTATTTTAGTATATATTTTAAATGTATGTGATGTATTTTTTTGTATTGTTTATGTTTTTTAATATATGTGTTACATTTTAAGTAGTTATCAATGTAATTTTAATAAAATTTTGCGTTTTTTAGTTCTGTAGCGAGTTATGAGTTAATAGGGGAATAGGGTGGGAACTAATTTAATTATAATAAATTAATGATATTTTTGTATTAATTATATATTTATTTAATTGAAATCTTATAGTGTTAATTGTGGGAAGTAATTTTTAGTAATTCATTATTAATTGGTTGTTAATAAATATTAATTAATTAATTGAAAATTAAATATGGAAATTGTGTAATTAGTTTTAGGTGTGGGTTGTGTGGTTTGTAGGGGTAAAGGGTGGGAAGTAATTTGTTTTTAATTAATTAATAATTAGTTGTTAATTAATATTATTTCATTAATTGAAAATTAAATATGGGAATTGTGTAATTAATTTTAGGTGTGGGTTGTGGGGTTTATAGGGGTAAAAGGTGGGAAGTTAATTAATTTTTATGTGTTTTCATTTGTTTTTTAATTAATAATATATATTTAATTGATAATTAATTATGTTAATTATGGAAGTACATTTTATTTTTAATTTAGATATGCATTGTGAATTGTGTGGTGTTATAGGGTAGGATGTAAATAAAATAAAAGTATGTAATAATGTTTTTGTTTGTAAATAATTTATAACTAAAATATTTGTTTGTTTAAAAATATTTTTATATATATTTATATATATTATTTAATATGTTTTAATTTTTTTAAATGTATAATATTAAATACATTTGTATTTTAATTTTTAACATATTTAGATATTTTTTTAATTTATTTTGTTTTTCAAACATTTTTTGTTGATATATATATATATTTTTTTAATTGACTGTAGTGGAAATAGTAATTTTTATCCCTCCGCAATCCAACACTTTCCCGACTGTTGCGCTGACTGGAGTGGGAATAGTAATTTTTTCCCCTCCGCTATACAACACTTTCCCTACTGTTGCACTAATTGGAGTGGGAATAGTAATTTTTACCCCTCCACTATCCAACACTTTCCCTACTGTTGCATTGACTGGAGTGGGATATTTAAGTTTAAATATTTTTAAATTGTTTAATGTTTTAATTAATAATAGAATGTTTTTAACATAAATGTTATGTTATTGGAATATGTATATATATATTTATTTGTTACATTTTTACATATTTTAAAATTATAAAATACATTTAAATTAATAGTTTATGAATTGTTTTACAGTAAATATATATAATAATTATTAAATATGTGTGTTTAACTTTTTCAAGTTAAGTTTATTTGTTATTTTGGTAAAAATGTATATTAAATCTTTTATTTATTTTTTTAGTTTATTTTTAATATATTTAATATTTATTATTTTATTTTATATATATGTATTTAAAAACTATATTTTTTACATCTATATTTATGTCATCGATATTGTTTTCCGATATTTTTGTACTTACCTTTATAAAAATAGGATGTCGATATTTTTGACATCTATATTTATGATCTCGATTTAGTGGTATAGGGATGTTTTGGGTGTCGATGCTTTGTCAGTAAACCAATCAAAAGAGGCAAAAAAAGATAGCCGCATTTGTACATAAGAACAGTAATATAGTTATATCAGAGAGACTACTGTGCTTTAAGATTAAAAAAACAAGTATCTAACAAGAATTCTAGAGTTTTATTGGACCCAACATTAAAACTAGGAATATGTACTCTCTGCTCCTTTATCTATAGGTCAGTGGTAGTTGGACTTCATAAACTGAAGACTTTGCAACAATAAGGTAAAACAAAGGTGAACAAATGGAACAATTTACCCCAAGATTTGTTTCATACAACAAAGGTGAAAAGACTGGGACAATCCAGTCCAGGATTTTCTTCACACCTGTGAGTACAAAACAAACTTGAATCAATCAATCTCTACTTTAGATGTTAGACAATGCAAAGGAACTGTTATGACAAAAAGGAACTCCGTTTAACTGTTATATTGCAATATAGCACGTTTGTCTTTAGGTGATGTTTTGTCTGTGAACTCACAATTGTTTCCTGTCCTCTTAGTGCCATTTTCACTGCTAAATCAAGAAAGCTGCGGAAGTGAACCCTGACCATGACTACCACAAAACTCCAGCACCCTTCTTCATAACCTTCCTCGTATTTAGAGACAATCAGATAGAAGGATTTCAAGTGGGGTGAGGACAGAAACAGGGTGGGTAACTAGAAGTTGTAGAGCAGCAGGACTCAACTTGGGGCCTGATTCCGAAGTCGGACGGATTGGAGTCCTTCCGACATCGGTCAGGAACTGTAACCGAACGACCTCCTGTCGTCGGTTACAGACCTGCAAGTAGGATGCGACCGAACCCTGTTCGGTCGCATGCCTATACCTTTCAATGAGAGCATGCATTCCGAACGGAATGCATGCTCTTATTGAAAGAGCAGGGGTGCCTGCCACCGGGTGCAGGGATCGTGCCCCCTAGGCCACCATTCAGCACCCATGGGGGCCCTGCTGGGGTCCCCCAAAGACAGTTTCCCACTGCCTTTTTGTGCCGGAAAGACCAGCACAAATAGGCAGTGGGAAACTGCCATTGTACTCCCTCGGCCGGAAAGAGCTGGCCGGGGGAGTACTGAAGGGTTCCCGTCGTAAGCCATACGGAAAACTGAGTCGGATTCCTTTCCGACCGAGCCCATCAGAATGGTGTGGTCGGAAAGGAATCCGAATGGCACATTGGATGCGGGCAGGAGGGCTCCGACCGACTGTCGGAGCCCTTCCTGCCCGCATCGGAATCGGCCCCTTGGTATCTCTCCTGGGTTTTGTGCTCTTTTCACAGTTCATTCGACTTCTGAGTGCAACAGCCCATCCCTTTATACCTAGTGTAACCTCATTGCTCTCTGCTGTGAATACGAGATTGAGGTGGAGTGGTGTCAAATCATTCCAGTGATTCATGTTGTGCCGCAAAATCTCAACACACCAGAATCAGAGGTTAGTGGTTGCGCTGTTCTGCATTTTTTACACTTGGCTGGTGATGCATGCTTGCTTTTGCAGTGCTCGCAATGCTCCCAATGACCTTCTGGAGAGCTCCACTGACCATGAAATGGAGTGCAGTCACTATTTTGACATGTGGAGAGATGGCCTAGGAGAGGGGGTGCAGTATCTTGCAGTGGCTGCTTTTCTTGATATGGCAAAAATGTTGATCTTCTTCCTCTAAATTCTCTCCCTCCTTCTCAAATAGTTGTTCGTTAAAATGAGGGGCAATGCAGCAAATGTGTTCACCAACATGGTGAAAAAACATTTTCAAGGACTGTGACTTGCTTTCTTCCGTGGAAGGCTGTGTGTGATTGGATGATGCTGTAAATACTTTCATCTGTTGATGAGTGTGATGAAGTCCCGATTGTTCAGTGACCCCCTGAGCAGGTGTGTTGAATGCGAATGAAACATTGCTGCAATGTTTGCTCTATACTACTTTGAATGTAATTTAATGCTGTGTTGATATTTCTTTTAAGTATAGCTTCGAAGGGTACTAGAAGACCTTTTAGAAGACTGACTAATGGTGCAACAGAACTAGACCGTATACCACTACTCTGCAATCAGTTAGGAGACACAAGGGGCCGATTCCGATGTCGGACGGACTCAGGTCCGTCCGACATCGGTCAGGAGCCATAACCGACTGACCTGCTGTCGTCGGTTACGGCCCTGAAAGTACGATGCGACCGAACCCTGTTCGGTCGCACTCAGTATACTTCACAATGGGAGCATGCATTCCGAGCGGAATGCATGCTTGCATTGTGAAAAGCAGGAGTGCAGTTCATCCCTGCACCCTGTAGCCGGCACCCCAAGGTGCCTGCCACCGAGTGCAAGGATCAACAGAAAGGGGCACCAAAGGTGCCCCCAGGCCGCCATTCGGCGGCCTCGCAGATATGGGGGCCCTACCGGGGCCCCCAAAGACAGTTTCCGACTGCCTTTTTGTGCCGGAAAGACCGGCACGAAAGGCAGTGGAAACTGCCATCGTACTCCCTCGGTCGTGAAGAGGCGGCCGGGGGTACTGAAGGATTTCCGGACGGCGGACGAGGCTCTCGAGCCCGTCGGAAGCCATCCGGAAATCGAGTCGGATCCTTTCCGACCGAGCCCATCGGAATGGCTCGGTCGGAAGGAATCCGGCCGGCACCGTTCCGATTTGTTCGGAAGGGCTCCGGCCATCGTTCGGTGCCCTTCCGGCCGAAATCGGAATCGGCCCCTAGGTTTGAGTTTCTGAGCAGGAAAAAAGAAACTTTTAGTCAGTTTGGAAATGTGAGGAACCTTAGTAATCTTTTGCTCAATCATGAAGCCATTTGACTTTGCTAATGGAACCAATGTTGGTGCTTTCCTTAAAGGGGGAAAGTCGTTCAAAGCAGATTTGTGAAAATGGGGGATGTTTTGAGAGCAAAGGAGGAACTCTGTTTTCACTGCATTTAGTTTTAGAGAGTAGGAAGTCATCCAGTTTAGTAGTTTTGGAAGGTTTTCAGAATTGTTCTTTCCAATGGGTTGGGAATTCTTAAGTAAACTTGGTTGTTATAAGGCATACTGAGGTTTGGTGATAACATTATGTTGTTTCAATCTTGGCTTTATTCAGTATTTAGTGTTAACTGCTCTTCAATCCGATATTATATTTCTTTTTGTTTCCCTTTAGTTCTACAGCCATGAAATTCTTTGAATATACATACTACTTTATCCATTCTGCCTGAGTCCTTATTTACAGAAATTTGGCTTCATCTATGTAGACAGACTGTAATTTGATGTTGTTTTGAAGAAGTGATACAGTAAGTTCCGCTTCAGGGAGGCGTGTGCTTCCTGTTATTTACAACGCTATTATATGTTCTGGATTTTTTAAAAGCTGGTTTCTGCTTGTTGATCAGTATTTTAAACACAAATCAGACAATGTTTCTTAGTGATATGTTCAAGCTGTTTGAAAGATATCTTTGTCTTCAGGTGTAATCTCGAAGTTTCCTGCTGTACATCATTTCTTATATTTTCTGGAATCAGTTGACATGTTTGTGTAGTTCATGTGGTCTTCCTATATTTGTCGAAACAGCTTTTATGGTCAATTTCTGCGTTTTTATTTCAAACAAAAATATATTTCCATAAATGCTTGCAAAATATTTTTGATGTTTGGTCATTACTTAAATTTGCTGAGCTTTTTGCTAATTTCCCACTTGGCTCAATGAGCTCATAATGAGATGGTGAATTTATCTTATTCATTGTGGGTTTTGAAAAATTACAAGGAAGTTATTTAATTTATTCAATCTTTTTTTCACTCCATTTGTTCTGAGTCCTTCAAGCAATATTCTTGTTGAAGTGGTTTCTCCTTTTTAAGTCTTGCCTAGACAGTGCATGTGCTGGTTCTTCGAGACCTTTTGTTTTCTAACAGTGGGTTTAGAGGCTGCCTATTGCACTCCCATTTCCTTGCTTCTTAGTGGTCAGCTGCCATAGGCTCCTTCCTCTTCAGGTGTTTGTCCCTTCCCTAGGGTATGAACACACTACTTGTGTCCTTTCATTGCTTATTTTTGTAGGTGCTACTTTTTTCTTTGTCTTTAAGCACTCTATGAAGGGGGTCTTCTTGACCTGTCTCCTTCATGTACCTGCCCCCCGCCCCCTGTGTTCTTTCCTCCGCCAACCATCTACATGCCCCCATGCCCTATTTCCCACCCTCCATTGTCTTCAGTTTACCTCCAGTGCCTCCCTCCCACCCACTGTTGCCCATGTGCTTGCTCCCAGCATCTCCTTCCCTCTGTGTTGCCTCCTGCATCGTCCCTCCATGTGGCCTTCCACCCCTTCCCTCCATCTTGCCTCTTGTGCCCCTCCCACCCTCCGTGTTGCCTCCCACCTCCCAATAAACTAAAAAAGGTCTATGACGCAACCACCACTTGCCGCGTCATAGCTCTTTTTTCCAACACCCTCCCTTGTCCATGTTACCCCCCACACCCTCCCTCCATGGTGCCTCCTGCTTGCCCTCCAGCATGCTGCTGTACATGACTAAAAAACTCTGACAAAGCCGGTAGTTCTCTCGTAGGCAAGACCTATTGGCTTTGTCAATGCTTGTTTGCATCAGGCCATTACTGGAAGAAAATGAAGAGTGGTCACTATAGTGATACAGGCACATGCTTAGTGCCAAGTCTTCTGTAGCTAAGTGCAGTCTGTGATTGCATCACGGACAGTGGGGCTAGGTGGTATCGCCAACGCCCCATGCCCCACCCCTTCTGGAATGACACCCTTCAGGGATGCAGGAACTGTGTGCCTTACCCTAGTTGTCACGCAATTTGTGTGCCTCATAAGGTCCAGTTTGCTTCTTTGTCAATGTAAGAATTATGGCCTGGGTGCAGGGCAAAGGAAATAAATCATTCACATGGGGTCTCCCTGGCATTGCCTAACATGAAATATGCACCTGCGCGAAAAGGTATTGTCAAGGGGGCAGCACAAGCCTCTGTGGCCGTCTCTGTAATATGCAAATGCAGAGAGGTGCAAAAGGTGGGCACAGATGCCCCAGATATCCGGAGCACACAGATTGTGTGCTGTTGCAATCTTTTGTAAACCTCAGCAGCAATCACACTCTAACCTGCTGTCAGTTGCATAACATGTTTGCCATGCTTAGCCTGTGCACTTGTGCATCTTTTAAGGCAATTCCATGATGTTCACATTCAAACATTTCATAACCTTGTACTTTGGAACTGGTTTTTCAAGTAACTAAAAGATTTGAATATGTCAAGTGCAAATTATTTCTGCGCATTTATGAAAACCGGAATTACATTTTCTGTCATTTTTTCTATTTTGATTTTTCCTTCATGTGATATTTGCTTTACTACACTTGTAAATAACACATTATGCATGCAAGCTGTAATATCCTGAATGGAGTCGAACCTTTCATTCTTTCCTGCATTTTCCCGTGTGGCAAGAAATTTGCTTTGCGATGTGTATTACTCCTAACCGATATCTTACTTTTTGTATTGTGAATACATTTCGTTGATGACGCATAACTCGAAAAATGTCAAAGCCAGTAAGTAGGTGTTGCCTACCAGAGCTATTGGCTTTATCAATACTTGTTTAGCCATGTTGTACAGCAGTGCGACTACTATGCATCATGGCTGAAAGTTTTTAAATACATCCGACGCAGCATGGCTCCATGCCATAGCACTTTTTAAAAAAAAACGTTCAGCCATGTTGCATAGCAGCCAAACTGCTATGCAATATGGCTATAAGACACATTGACAACACAAACAGATGTCCTTAACGGCACTTCAGCTATGTGGTACAGCAGCACCGCTGCATGGCTAAAAGTTTGAAAAAGAAGTATTATTACGCTTTTTTCTGGCCGGGTAGGAGGGACGGGGCAAGCAAGAACAGGGTAGGGGGGTGGGGAAAGGTTGAAAGTGCAAGCAACAACATTCCTATGAACGTATCCGGAGTGTACTCTTCTCTACACACACTCTCTCCATTTAGTCTTTCTAGTTTTCCGGAAACCATTCACCGTGTACCTCTCAGACGTTTATGTGGTGCATTTCTGCAAAGTCCACGGTTTACTGCCACCTTCCAACCTTCCTTCCAGTGGATGGGGTGATCCCTCTCACCTCACTGTGATGGGCTGTGAATGCTGACAGCATTGTCAGCAACAGTTTGTTCTGGAAATATATTTTACTGTAGAATCACTATTAAACCAAAGGAGCTTATAAGGGACGTGGGGTCATCACAAGCAACCTTAATGATAATAAAAATAATGAGAGTGCTGCTAATGCCTGATGGCGATTGCCTCCAGCAGTAATATAGCACACTCATTAAATGTAAACACCTCATGGTGCTTAAACAATGAATGCTTTATTGCAACTCATTTTGGCCGTACGCCTGGAATGTGCCTTGTAAGTATGAAAGGCTGTGTCAGCCAGAGATTTTAACAATGACTTCAGGTTACTCATAGGTCTCAGCAGCAGTTGCTGAACCCACTGAGCCAGCTTGCTTGACCTGCAACTTGTTAGTTACGGCCAGTGGCGGCTGGCATGTCCTGAGGGTGGCGAGGCAGGGGGGCGCATAACAAAATAAAAAATAAAAGGCAATTACCTTTTCCACAAGCGTGTTGTTCTCCTCAATCCTTCTCTCCTCGAGGCAGGCAGCAGGCAGGCTCCCGAATCCCAAGCCAAGTGGCTTCTAGCACCAAGAGCACTGGAGGCCTTTGCTTTCTCTAACCCAGCTGCCTTTAGACAGCTGGGTTACAGAGGTTTAAAATGTGCATGCCTAGCTGGCCATCGCAAGATGGCTGGCCAAAGAGACATGCGCATTTTAAACTCGAAGGGCATACATTTCCCTGCTGCCACTCAGCAGCAATGGCCCTGCCCCGTCCTGACGCTCAGTTCGGGACGGGTCAGTTGCTGAAAAACAAAATGGTAATAAATAAACTTTATTATCATTTTATTTTTCAGCTCTGGCCTTGGGGTTTTGTTTGTGGGGCGATGCTCCTCCGCTCAAAGGAGGCCCCACCCCTGGTTACGGATGAACTCCGACGGGATGGGAGGAAGACAAGTGTAGATTCAGCCCACTGTAAATATCAGCAGTAAACATGTCGGTATGCTGATGCTGGACAGCTTGACCTCACTGGGATATCTTGCTTTTTCTGTAGCTACCGTTAGGTGTGGAAAGAACGAGCAGTGCCAAAGGCCCTACTGCATATTCTCCCTTTAATACAAGCCAGCATGTTTCGTCCTCCCACAGAGAAGCATTATCTGTAGATAAACTTAAGTTTCGGCTCTAGTGGGTCACTGTGGCTTACAGCATGGCTGAAAGTTTGAAAAAAAGCTCAATGACATGGCCAGCATTGGCTGAGTCATATCGCTTTTTATTCTGTCAGGGTGGGAGGAAAAGGTGCAAGTAACCATGGAGCAAGCAACAGTGCCAGAGGCGGGGCAAGCAGGGCCGGACTGAGAACCGAAACCGGCCTTGGCAAAGAGCTCTGCCAGCCCGGGGAGGCATTGCTAGTGGAAAGCTTTGTGCCGCTTTTGTTGCAGGGGGCCGATATTGCAGCTATGCTGCAAAACCGCCCGTAACAAAAACGCTCCCCCCCAGGGGTCTAAAACCGGCCCCACCCTGGCAGCCCACCGGGGAAAAGCCCGGTGCCCGCTACGGCCAGAACGGCCCTGGGGGCAAGCAACGAAGCAGGAAGGGAGGAGGGGGGATGGGGTGATTGAAAGAGTCCTTTCTCTACCAAAGTCTAAATCAGACCTTTAGTCTGCACAAGAAACTCAATGCCATGCGAAGGTTAACGTAGCTTAGTTGATGCTGTCATCAGATGTGAAGACATGCTGCATGTGCACAGAGTGTCTTAAATGCGTAGCCTTTGTTAAAATAAATGTTGCCAAGGATTTTCAAAGAACGCTAAATATTAAGGGTGGGCGGAATTTGCGTAGTCGCGTTACGCAAAATACCGCGAAACGGTAAAAAATTTCCGCGAGCACGCAGAATTCCGCAAGCACGCGGAATTGCTTGTTCCGCCCATTCGTGATGCGTTTTTCCTGTTCGGGGACGCTGTTTGCGTGCTCGGAGGGAAATATCTTGCGAACTTGCCCATTCGGTCGCCAATTGGCGCGGCCATCTTGTTTCACTTGTCCCGCCCGCTCGCGATGCGTGTTTCCTGTTCGCGAACGCAGATGTCCGATGGCGCGTCCGAATGACGTGTTCGCGATCGCACACTCTCGCGGGATCGCGCGAACGGATAGGAAAACTTGTCGGCGAACGCAGGGATCCCGGTAAGTCGCTACCGCGCGCGCGAACACGCATTTTGAATGCGCGAACAAGGAAAAAATTCCGCTACGTCGCGGAATTTTCGGCAATTCCGTGTTCTCCGCGGAACGCGGAATTGCCAAAATTTCGCACATTCCGCGAGCGGAACGGAATTTACCGCCCAGGCTTACTAAATATATCAAAAGTTTCCCTTTCCTTGTTTGTCGATCATTGTTGAGAATATTTTCCGGGGAAACAGGACACTCTGACATGTTTGTGCTTATATATCATTGATAAGGACAGAAGCCTCTTCTAGGGAATTTGGAACACTCAACTGATTCCCAGGGACAAGAAGAGAAGACAAATGTCTGCTTCCCTTGGACAATTATCCACAACACCAGAGCTTGGAGAAAACAAGAATGATTTCAACGTCTATTCATGAATAAATTAGACCAATTTTGTACTAAATAGTCATAAAACACTGCATCACTGGACATCTGTGAGACTTCAGATGCAGAGTAGTGTAAACTGCTGAATGTTGTCCAGCTGCCCATTCCTCTGCCATGTATTTGTATTAATATATACAGTGGCACATGGCTGGGTCTAAACTGAGGTGGCATGGTGTGCAAAATAACAATGAGCTGGGATGTGGCCCAAGTAATTACCTTTTTTTAATTTTTGTATAATTTCTTTTTATTTTGGTTTCTTGCAGTGTATAAATAAATTGTTTAGCAGAATATAATTCGTGTCAACATGAAAATTGAAGAATACATTCATAATATACAAAGGTTATAAAGCCTATATAAATTCTTTAATGTAGCTAAAATACACACCTTACTAAACATTAGAGTGCTATAGAATAAAGCATATTCAATAAAGTGCATTCCACAATAAACTCTCCTTATCTCATGCCGCCTAAAGTGTGATATCTTGAATGAAAATTACAGCATATTTACTAATGTGCATTATTCAATAAAGCCTCCATATCCGATCCTTCCTAAAATGCAGTGCAAAAATAAAAATAAAAAAAAAGAAGTCTCAAAGATATAGGACCTTTTCACGACTGTCAACTTAAAATGCAATCCTATAAAGTGCAGTGCTTTGAAAACATATCCTAAAAATGCAAAACACACTCCATACCCTTTCCAGGACTCTCTCTACAAGTAGTTTGTTTACAGCTCTCATACTTAGCCACTAAGGGCCTGATTGCGAGTTTGGTGGTGCGGGAGCGGACCGCCATGCCGGCGGCCCGCTCCCGCATCGCCAAACCCATGGTTGGGCTGCCCGCCAGATTAAGAGTTTCCTCATGTCTGGCAGGCTGTTTTTGGCGTTCTCACGGCGGTGCTTCTAAAAATGGGCTCGCAATGGGAATGCCAAAAACAGTTCCTGCACTGCATGTACTGTCAAGTCCATGACATGAAGGAACTGGGGTGCATGCACACAGGGGGGCACATTTTGTGCCCCCTGCATGCATCCCCAGGCAAATGGGAAACAGTGGGACAGGGCCCCCTTTGTTTCAGGACTGCCAGCCTTCTCATGGAGGAAAGACCGCCATGACACCGTTGGCCGTCCTGAAACACGTAATCTGCTAGGCAGTGCCGCAGCGGCACCACCAGCATATTAGTCAGGTCCTGACTGCCGTGCCACAGCCAGGGAACTGGTGGCATCAGCGTTTCAATGTTGCTCCAGCCACCCAACTTATAATGTACCCATTGATTGTATTTTTTCTGTTCCCGCATGGAAGAAAATAAAACATGGGTCAAATCTCTTGTCAGTTTGATTTTCAATGGCTGATGTTTCTGTAGAACCAATGTCATTTGTAAATAAGGCAATTTATTTTGGGATCTGGCTATGGGGAGTCTAGATTACACCACTTCTCATGGGATCAAAGCTTTATTTATCAATTAATCACCTACTTTTCCCAGATTACACTTCTCCCATCTGGACACTCCTTTTGCCAAATCGTCTGAGCACAAACATTTAATTGGGTTTCTGCATGGCTATTAGGAATCTGCAGCCAATGAAATAGCTATTTCCGCTTACGTTGAAATGATACGAGAGTATGGTATCTTATCTTATTTAGACGCTTAACTATAGAAAGAATAGGGTCTGGGTGGGGAAAGATTCCATCGCTCATAGGG
>CAWUFW010028776.1:0-20633 GCA_963921515.1 Calotriton arnoldi | reverse complement strand
GCAGGGCTTTCATATTCTTCAATAAAAGTTCTCCTTGCTTCAATATCTAGATATAGAAGACGTTTGGCTCAATCTTCCTTGTGGTCCAACAGACTTATCAAACAATATATGAAAGGACTCCTTAGAGCTTTACCGCCTGTTAAACCTCCTCCAGTACTGTGGCAGCTAAATACAGTTCTGTTGCAGCTTATGCGATCCCCATTTGAACAGGTGCACAAATGCGAGTTAAAGTTCCTGTCTTGGAAGGTGGCTTTTCTCTTGGCCATTACGTCAGCTAGGCGTATCAGTGAAATCCAAGCATTCACCATAAAAGAAACATATCTTCAGTTTCTTCAAGACAGGGTTATCCTGCGTACTAATCCTGCATTCATACCAAAAGTGCCTTCAATTTATCACCTCAATGAGCCTATAGTCTTACCTACGTTCTTTCCTAATCCTTCCGCGGCTGGAGAGAGCTTTGCATTCACTTGACATTAAATGTTGTTTGAAGTTTTATCTGCAAAGAACGAAGGTCTTCCATAAATTCTGTCAATTGCTAATATTCATCTCTGCACCTAGAAAAGGAAAAGCCTTAACACTGGCCAGCATTGCTCACTGGGTTACCGCAGCGATTGTCGTCTGTCATGAAAAGGCTGGCCGTCCAGTGCCTTCAAAGACGCAGGCTCATTCAACAAGGAAGGTGGCAACTTCTTCAGCCCTGTTTGCTGGAGGATCTCTACCTGACATATGCAGGGCAGCAACATGGGTGAACGCTCACACATTCACGAGGCATTACTGCCTCGATGGTTGGAAGAAGGCAGATATAGCTGTTTGGCAAGCTGCACTTTGACACCTTTCTAGGTCGAACCTAGAGTCAGCGCGCATGCGCTGCTCTGCGAGACTTGTTGTAGTGGAGTATGGAATACAAGCTCCGCCCATATTTGTCATTGGTTTGTGTCATTGTCCTTCGTAAATGCTGGCTTTTTATTTGTTCATAGGCTTGTTAGTCTCTCCTTAGTACCGCCTTGTCTTCATTTGGATCCTCCCATGGCGGCTGGCCCTTTACATCGGTTGTTACACGGTACGTGTTATTTAGTCTTGTAAGCACTTTTTCTTTACTGAGTTTCTGTTACTGCAGGCATGACCTGCTTTGCTTAAATTCAGCGCGCCATGCGCACTGTGTCTTTTCAAGCAGCCGGGACAATGGCGGCCACTTCTTTCCAATGCCATAGGTCTTGCATTTAAATGCGAGACCTATTACATTGCAAATATTTTTGGTTTTCAGCGCACTATGCATGCTTTCACTTCCACACGATGGTGGGCAGCAACGCGTTCTCATTCCTCCTCCCACAGCCTCAGCCACCCCCTGCAACAGCCAGGCAAGCAGCAGCCTGGCATGAATGCACAGCGTGCAAACCATATCTTTTATGACCTTTCTTCCTCTCACAACAGCCGCGGTTTTACCGGCACTGGCTGAAGACAGAGACAGCTGACCCGCTTCCCCTCTTAAAAACAACAAAACCTCGGTTACTTCATCTCCGTTTTACTTTTTTTACGGTGCCCTTAAACCGACGCTGTTGTGAGAAGAAGAAAGGGCATAAGACCCTGTCACTTTACACCCAACAGGCCCTTCACAACCAATGGCTGGTCGGCACACTGATGTGGACACGCTGGGAAGATATGCGTTAGGAGCACTAATGTTCATTCATTTCATTGCATGGCCTCTGTGCTGGAAGCCTGCACAGCGGGCGTGTCTTTAAGTGCTCGCTGGGAATGGGTGGCGGACGGGGTCTGTCTGAGGGACGGCCAGAGGGTTCACACTGCGGAAATGTTTATTTTCTTTTATATAGTGCGCATGTAGTCCGAGTTGACGTCTGAGCGCTTTAATAAAAGGCACAATAGACACTATAAACTATGTACATTCATAGGCAAAAACAACTGAATTACGAACCATCGCCAGAAGTAGTAAGCGCTGTATGAATAAATAAATTGCCATCCACACGTGACCTCATTACAGAAGTGCTCTCTCGATGAACGAAGGTTGTGAGTGATGAATTTGAAGACCCGCAGGATGAGGGAGCAACACGGCCAGAAGAGGCGTGAGATTTAAAACAAGCATTTGCAATGCAATAGGTCTCGCATTTTCGAGAGTTTGAGCTATTGGCACTGTAGATGACAATGCCTTTTATTTATGTGTTGGTTTTTAAAACATAAATAAAGGCATTGTCATTTACAATGCCAATATCTTAAACTCTCGCAATGCGAGACCTATTGCATTGCAAATGCTTGTTGCTTAAGGTATGCAGCTATCTTTTTTCTTTATACTTGCATTTTACATATATGTAAATGATTTCATATTTTCTCTTTTACGTCATGGTGGGACAGTTCACCTACCCATCGCCATTCTTTTGTCGTATTGCTGGTATACTGCTTACTAGTCGGATTCAAGTATGTGAATCTATAAAAATACAGTACAGGAGAAAAAACAAGTTACTTACCTGTACACTGTGGTTCTCCAGTATTGCTACCTTTTATAGATTCACATGTGACCCTCCCTCCTCCCTGATTAGCCTCACCATGTTCCCTCTGAGTTTTATATATATATAGATATATATATATATATATATATATATATATATTATCTACTGGCGGTCGCCAGTAGATAGTTATAGTTACAACCTATTATCCATAGGAAATCCGCGACATTCTATTTGAAATAACTCTCTTGCCGGTTGACGTATCTTCGCAAAATTTTCAAACTTTGTGGCCCGCTCCGGTCCGCTCCTACCCTGAAAGTCTCGGGGATTCGTCAAGCGGGGCCGAGAAAAAGGGGGGTCCCAAAACGCGTTTTCCCCATGCAATTTTCCAAAGGAAACTTTAGACACGGCTACAGCCCGAACTGCTGAACGGAATTACACCAAATTTGGCAAAGAGGTAGTTCTTGGTTCAGAAAGTACCCTTTTTGTTAAATGGTGTAAATCCGTTCAGTAGTTGCTGAGAAAATCAAAAGTAAAAAGATAGTGATATCTATGGCCGAGTAGGGTCCGCGTACCCTCCCGATCACGAGCTGCATGTTAATTGGCTGTCAGCTGGCTGTCAACATTCCGATTCAGGAAATGTTGGCAGCCATTTTGTCTGGACAGAAACAAGTGCGCAAAGCGCACAAAGGGGGCAGGGTAGAAACACCCTGACCCCTAGGTTTGCTCAGGGGGTCCCACAAGGACCCCCTGGGCAAAAAAAAGGGTGCGCGAATCCTGCCGAAAAAAACCGAAGCGCGGTCTCCCGCGCTTCGATGTTAATTGGCCCCGGGTGGGCCAAGTCCCGGGGGCATGCTGGGGGTTAATTTTATGTGTGGGGGCCTCTAAGGGCCCCCAAGCCCCGGGACCACCACCCCCGGGCTTTATGTATAATGGTGCGGGAGGGCTCTGAGCCCTCCCGCAGCCCCGGGACCACCACCTCCCGGGGCTTCTTTTTTAAAATTAAAAACCTGTGTGGGGGCTCCAGCCCCACCACACGCCCGAGGACCACCACCTCCCGGGGCACTAAGAAAAATTAAAATGGGGGTCCGTTTTGGACCCCCAAGCCCCGAGGACCACCACCTTTCAAAATGTAAGGAGGGGGCCGCGCGGCCCCCTCCTGGAGCCTGTGGTGGCCCTGGGGACCGCCACCCCCAGGGCCGGCTCCTGCAGTGTCCCGGGGTGCCTACCCGGGACACTGCTGTTGTAATGACAGGACGGAGCCTCGCGGCTCCGTCCTGTCATTGCAAACTGCTTTGGATATTGGAAGAGAGCAGGAAACCTGCTCTCTTCCAATATCCAAAGCCGACAGCTTTCCACATGGGGAGCTGCATCTTAGCAGCTCCCCATGTGTAGCACTGCCGGCTCCCGTAGGACACGGGGAGCCGGCGGGACTGTGGGGGCTTGGGGACCCCCACAGTCCCCAACGAGAGGCCAGGCCCCGGGGGATGGGGTCCCCGGGGCCATAGGTAGCCACGGAGGGGGCCACGCAGCCCCCTCCCCAAAAGCAAAAAAAAAAAAAAGTGCAAGGCCGGCCCCGGGGGATGGGGTCCCCGGGGCCTTAAATGGCCTGAGGAGGGGGCCACGCAGCCCCCTCCAAATAAAAAAGAGGCCATGCCCCGGGGGATGGGGTCCCCGGGGCCAATACAGGCCCAGGGAAGGGGGCCACGCGGCCCCCATCCCGTTTTTTTTAAATTTTAATTTTAAAAAGGGGTAAGGCCCTGGGGGATGGGGTCCCCAGGGCCTAAAAATAGGAAAAAGGAAGGGGGCCACACAGCTCCCCTTCAGGGGGAAAAAGCAAACAAAAAAAAAAAACGATCGGGCCCATAGGCCCCGCCCCTTCCTTCACCACTCTGCAAACGCGCCCTGGCGCGTTTGCAGAGGGGGAACAATTCCCTTGAATACTGGGGTCCCTGGGGCCAACTAGCCCACCAGGAACCTCCAGTATGCGCCAGGGGCTGCCTTGCAGAGAGGTGTACAGAGGCCACGCCCTTTTACACCTCTCTGCAACGCAGCTCTATGGCGCTTTGGAGGTATATGGTGGGCTAGTTGCACCCCAGGGACCCTCAGGATTCAAGGGAGTTAATCCCCGACTTAAAACGCGCCACGGGCGCGTTTGCACAGTGGTGAAGGGAGGGCGGGGCTTCAGGTGACATGTGTGCAAACAGGCCCCGTGGCGCGTTTTGAGATGGGGAATTAAATCCTCTTCAATCCTGAGGGTCCCTGGGGCCAACTAGCCCAACAGGTACGTCCAGAAAGCGCCACAGAGCTGCGTTGCAGAGAGGTGTAAAAGGGTGTGGCCTCTGTACATGTCTCTGCAACGCAGCCCCTGGCGCATACTGGAGGTTCCTGGTGGGCTAGTTGGCCCATAGGGACCCTCATGATTCAAGGGGACTTAATCCCCCAACTTAAAACGCGCCACGGGGCGCGTTTGCACAGATGTCACCTCAGGCCCCGCCCCTCCCTTCACCATTGTGCAAATATTCCTCTAAAATCAGCCGAAATACGAATTCTGATTTACTCACCTGTTATCAGGAGAGACCTCAGTGCTGCATCTTTCAGCCCAGTACTAATCCTGAAAAGTAATTTTAACCGTACTTACCAGTAACTTGAATTTCCTTCCATAGGCTAACATTGACTGGTTTCACTTGGAAATTCTTCTAAGTGTGGAGTTTTGGAACTTTAAAATATTCCTCTAAAATCAGCCGAAATACGAATTCCGATTTACTCACCTGCTATCAGGAGAGACCTCAGTGCTGCATCTTTCAGCCCAGTACTGGTCCTGAAAAGTAATTTTAACCGTACTTACCGGTAACTTGAATTTCCTTCATAGGCTAACATTGACTGGTTTCACTTGGAAATTCTTCTAAGTGTGGAGTTTTGGAACTTTAAAATATTCCTCTAAAATCAGCCGAAATACGAATTCCGATTTACTCACCTGTTATCAGGAGAGACCTCAGTGCTGCATCTTTCAGCCCAGTACTGATCCTCAAAAGTAATTTTAACCGTACTTACCGGTAACTTGAATTTCCTTCATAGGCTAACATTGACTGGTTTCACTTGGAAATTCTTCTAAGTGTGGAGTTTTGGAACTTTAAAATATTCCTCTAAAATCAGCCAAAATACGAATTCCGATTTACTCACCTGTTATCAGGAGAGACCTCAGTGCTGCATCTTTCAGCCCAGTACTGATCCTCAAAAGTAATTTTAACCGTATTTACCAGTAACTTGAATTTCCTTCCATAGGATATCATTGCCTGCTTTTTGCTGAAAAAGTTTCTAAGTGTTGATTTTTGAAACATACAAATATTCCTCTAAAATCAGCCGAAATACGAATTCCGATTTACTCACCTGTTATCAGGAGAGACCTCAGTGCTGTATCTTTCAGCCCAGTACTGGTCCTGAAAAGTAATTTTAACCGTACTTACCGGTAACTTGAATTTCCCTCCATAGGCTAACATTGACTGGTTTCACTTGGAAATTCTTCTAAGTGTGGAGTTTTGGAACTTTAAAATATTCCTCTAAAATCAGCCGAAATACGAATTCCGATTTACTCACCTGCTATCAGGAGAGACCTCAGTGCTGCATCTTTCAGCCCAGTACTGGTCCTGAAAAGTAATTTTAACCGTACTTACCGGTAACTTGAATTTCCTTCATAGGCTAACATTGACTGGTTTCACTTGGAAATTCTTCTAAGTGTGGAGTTTTGGAACTTTAAAATATTCCTCTAAAATCAGCCGAAATACGAATTCCGATTTACTCACCTGTTATCAGGAGAGACCTCAGTGCTGCATCTTTCAGCCCAGTACTGATCCTCAAAAGTAATTTTAACCGTACTTACCGGTAACTTGAATTTCCTTCATAGGCTAACATTGACTGGTTTCACTTGGAAATTCTTCTAAGTGTGGAGTTTTGGAACTTTAAAATATTCCTCTAAAATCAGCCAAAATACGAATTCCGATTTACTCACCTGTTATCAGGAGAGACCTCAGTGCTGCATCTTTCAGCCCAGTACTGATCCTCAAAAGTAATTTTAACCGTATTTACCAGTAACTTGAATTTCCTTCCATAGGATATCATTGCCTGCTTTTTGCTGAAAAAGTTTCTAAGTGTTGATTTTTGAAACATACAAATATTCCTCTAAAATCAGCCGAAATACGAATTCCGATTTACTCACCTGTTATCAGGAGAGACCTCAGTGCTGTATCTTTCAGCCCAGTACTGGTCCTGAAAAGTAATTTTAACCGTACTTACCGGTAACTTGAATTTCCCTCCATAGGCTAACATTGACTGGTTTCACTTGGAAATTCTTCTAAGTGTGGAGTTTTGGAACTTTAAAATATTCCTCTAAAATCAGCCGAAATACGAATTCCGATTTACTCACCTGTTATCAGGAGAGACCTCAGTGCTGCATCTTTCAGCCCAGTACTGATCCTGAAAAGTAATTTTAACAGTACTTACCGGTAACTTGAATTTCCTTCATAGGCTAACATTGACTGGTTTCACTTGGAAATTCTTCTAAGTGTGGAGTTTTGGAACTTTAAAATATTCCTCTAAAATCAGCCGAAATACGAATTCCGATTTACTCACCTGTTATCAGGAGAGACCTCAGTGCTGCATCTTTCAGCCCAGTACTGGTCCTGAAAAGTAATTTTAACCGTACTTACCGGTAACTTGAATTTCCTTCCATAGGCTAACATTGACTGGTTTCACTTGGAAATTCTTCTAAGTGTGGAGTTTTGGAACTTTAAAATATTCATCTAAAATCAGCCGAAATACGAATTCCGATTTACTTACCTGTTATCAGGAGAGACCTCAGTGCTGTATCTTTCAGCCCAGTACTGGTCCTGAAAAGTAATTTTAACCGTACTTACCGGTAACTTGAATTTCCTTCCATAGGCTAACATTGACTGGTTTCACTTGGAAATTCTTCTAAGTGTGGAGTTTTGGAACTTTAAAATATTCATCTAAAATCAGCCGAAATACGAATTCCGATTTACTCATCTGTTATCAGGAGAGACCTCAGTGCTGCATCTTTCAGCCCAGTACTGATCCTCAAAAGTAATTTTAACCGTACTTACCAGTCACTTGAATTTCTTTCCATAGGATATCATTGCCTGCTTTTTGCTGAAAAAGTTTCTAAGTGTTGATTTTTGAAACATACTAATATTCCTCTAAAATCAGCCGAAATACGAATTCCGATTTACTCACCTGTTATAAGGAGAGACCTCAGTGCTGTATCTTTCAGCCCAGTACTGGTCCTGAAAAGTAATTTTAACCGTACTTACCAGTAACTTATATTTTCTTCCATAGGAATCCATTGTCTGGTTTTCAGCAGAAAAGTTTCAGTGTCGATTTTCACAAACTACAAATATTCCTTAAAAATCGCCTGTATGACTTAAACACATTCTTTCAACTGTTTACAGGAGATGCACCAGTGCTGGATCCAGGATCCAACACTGAGTAAGAAAAAGTAACGATAACAGTTTTTACCTGCTAAGTGAATTTCCTTCCATAGGATAACATTGGTGATTCTATGAGAAAAAGTTTCTAAGTGTCAACTTTTAAAATACAATAATATTCCTTAAAAATCACGACTGTAACCAAAACGCTTTTACTCAACTGTTTACAGGAGATGTACCAGGACTGAATCTAGGATCCAGTCCTGTGGTTAGAAAAGTAATCCATAAAGTAACTAATTGCATTTAACTAGAAATTCACATTGAGCTGAATGTTGCATTGTGTATGAAAATGTGTTGCCCATTGCAACAACTGTAACTACTGTACTTAAAAGTCTATTGCCTATGTGCAAAGTATTTAAACTAAAGTAATTCATTCTGAGAAAGTATTTTTTGTAATGTAATGTATAATGTAATTACAATGTAATTTAAAAAATAAAATATGTAAAAGAAATTGTTTCTAAAAATGTAGTAAATCAGTGTGAAAAAAATTAATATAAAAATTAATACATTTAAAAATTGTCATTTAAAAAACCTTTGAAATTCACTGAAAAAACCGTAGGTTTCAGGCACGTTATAGTTACAAATTAGCATTTTAAAAACCTTTGAAATTCACTGAAAAAACCATAGGTTTCAGACACGTTATAGTTAGAAATTAGCATTTAAAAACCTTTGAAATTCACTGAAAAAACCATAGGTTTTAGGGACAGTTATAGTTAGTTGGACATTGCACTCGTACAAAACCCGTGAAATTCCCCCGTTATAGTTAGTTCAGGTAACTATAACTCGCGCCCGCAATGCACTGCTGATGACGTCACATATTACATCACTCATGACATGGTCAGTGACATCACTGATGACATCACTGATGACATCTCAAATGACATCACTGATGACATCATCCACGTGATAATCTGATGCAGCTCCTCACACCCTAATATAACCTTTGATACACCCAATCTAAATTACAGAGTGCCATTTGCAAAACCATAGACACTCCAACACCAATAACTACATACCCACTCACTGATTCTTAGGTCTACACACACACATCCACTCACTCACCCGTACAGTCACTCATACTTATGGTCACTCAGTACAGGACTATCATATGCACTCTTACTCCTATATAGACACTCAAACACCGCCACTCATCCATAGAGGTACTCACACACCTAGTCAGTCATGCAAATAATTAAACACACTGCCATTTACTCACCTATACAGTTATACACACACCAGCTCACTTAATCATACAAATACTAGCACATTGTTACGCTCTTATACAATCACTGATACAAGCACACACTCATCCATACAGCCACTATCACAATCACTCACTCTCGCTTATAGCTATTTATATACTCCAATACACATATATACTGCCTTTCACATATGTAGTTACTCACACATGTACCACTGGGACATACATTCACTCACTAACACACTCTTACACACACTTACCCACCCATACAGTCTATCACAGATGCACTCTTGAAACCATCCACCCAGTGAATCACCCACTCACACATCTATGCACAGTCGCACACACCCCATCCACACAAACACTCAGGCACCCATACAGATACTCATAGAACCAATCAATAACCCATATAGACACTCATGTAGCTATTCGCAAATCCATGCATCCACTTACACACCAACAGACGGATACAGACATTCACACAGTTTAGTCACTAACCCATGCATTCAGTAAGATACGTTTAATCACTCACTTGTAGAGTCAGTCACGCACGTACTAAATCATCCATTCAGACACTTATACACCCACTCATTCTTCAATACGCCTTTCCCTATATATATTAAACATATTTAAACTTTACAGAAACACACAGTCACTGGATGATGTCATCAGTGATGTCATTTGAGATGTCATCAGTGATGTCATCAGTGATGTCACTGACCATGTCATGAGTGATGTAATATGTGACGTCATCAGCAGTGCATTGCGGAGGCGCGAGTTATAGTTAGCTGAACTAACTATAACGGGGGAATTTCACGGGTTTTGTACGAGTGCAATGTCCAACTAACTATAACTGTCCCTAAAACCTATGGTTTTTTCAGTGAATTTCAAAGGTTTTTTAAATGCTAATTTCTAACTATAACGTGTCTGAAACCTATGGTTTTTTCAGTGAATTTCAAAGGTTTTTAAAATGCTAATTTGTAACTATAACGTGCCTGAAACCTACGGTTTTTTCAGTGAATATATATATATATCTATATATATAGATATATATATATATATATATTACCTACTGGCGGTAGCCAGTAGGTAGTTATAGTTAGAACCTTGTTTCCATAGGAAAAGCGTTTTTTGATTTGCCAATAACTTTGGCACTGTTTGACGAGTCTTCACGATATTTTTAAAACTAATTGTTCACTCAGGTCAGCTCCTGTCTTGAAAGTTTCGGGATGATTCGTCAAGCGGGGGCCGAGAAAAAAGGGGGGCCCCAAAACGTGTTTTCTTCATGTTAATTTCCATAGGAAACTTTAGACACGGCTACAGCCTGAACTGCTAAACGGAATTACACCAAATTTGGCAGAGAGATAGCTCTTGGTCCAGAAAGCACGCTTTTTTTTAAATGGTGTAAATTCAGTAGTTTGAGATATTTAAAGATTTACAGATATCGATATTTGAGAATTGTGAGATCTGATTGGCTGAGCCCTCCCGAGCACGAGCTTGCCTCTGATTGGCTGCCAACACTTCAAACCAGGAAATGTTGGCAGTCATCTTGTGACTCGGTACCGAGGGAGAAGGAAAAAGGTGAGAGGAACATTAAGAAAGAAGAAAAGGGGGCTGGGTAAAAACACCCTGACCCCCTAGGCCTGGTCAGGGGGTCCCACAGAGACCCCTAGGGCCTAAAAAAGAATTTTTTCTTTTAATTTTCGGCCGGATTCGCGCACCCGGCGCGACTCCGGCCGAATTTTTTTTTAAAACGAAGCGCGGACTCCCTGGTGGGCCAGGTCCCGGGGGCATTCCTGGTTTATGTAGCGGGGGCCCCCGCAGCCCCGGGGACCGACACCTCCCAGGGGCTTTATTATTTATGTTCAGGGGCACGCGGCCTCCCTCGCAGCCCCGGGGACCGCCACCTCCCCGGGGCTATGCTAATTATATGCGGGAGGGCACGCGGCCCCCTGCAGCCCCGGGGACCGCCACCTGCCCGGGGCTATGCTAATTATATGCGGGGGCACGCGGCCACCCGCAGCCCCGGGGACCGCCACCTCCCTGGGGCTCTGATCTTTTAGAAAAAAGTGTGGGGGGGGCTCGAGCCCCCCCTCATGGCCCCGGGGACCACCACCGGGGCTATTTACATGTTTGAGGGGGGCCGCGCGGCACCCCTCCTGAAGCCCTCAATGGCCCTGGGGACCACCACCACCCATGGCCGGCTCCTGCAATGTCCCGGGGTGCCCACCCCATGGACATTGCCGTTTGCAATGGCAGGGCGGGAGCACGGCTCCCGCCCTGTCATTGCAAACTCTGCAGAAAACCTGCTCTCGCTTCCATGAAGCGAAGCAGAATTGCTTTTGGACAAGGGGAGCTGCATGTCAGCAGCTCCTCTTGTCCAAAAACTATGCCGGCTCCCGCAGGAGGCGGGGAGCCGGCTGGGACCGCGGGGCTCCCCCCGCAGTCCCCAACGTAAGGGCCGGTCCTGGGGGATGGGGTTCCCCGGGGCCAGAAGTCGCCCTGGGGAGGGAGGCCACGCGGCCCCCCTCCCTTTTGTAATAAAATTTTAAAAAATAAATAAATAAGGCCGGGCCCCGGGGCCATAATTATCCTCTGGAGGGGGGCCACGAGGCCCCCCTCCAAACAAAAACCGACAAGGCTGGCCAGGCCCCGAGGGATGGGGTCCCTGGGGCCAGAAGTGGCCCTGGGAAGGGGGGCCATGCGACCCCCTCCCATAAAATACAAAAATAAAAGAAACCGGCAACTCACCGGAGGCCCCGCCCCCTCCCTGCATGACTCTGCAAACGCGCCTCCTGGCGTGCTCTGTGTTGGGGGATTGATTGCCCGTTGCTAGTGAGGGTCCCTGGGGGACAACTAGGCCACCAGGAACCTCCAGTAAGCCCCACACAGTAGGATTGCTAAGAGGTGGTACGAGGCCATGCCCCTTTTTACACCACTCTGCAAACGCGCCTCTTGGCGCACTGCTGGTGGTGTGATTAAGTCCCCTTGTGTTCTGAGGACCTCAGGAATGAAGTGGACTTCATCCCCCAAGCAGCAGTGCGCCAGGAGGCGCGTTTGCAGAGGGGTGTAAAAAGGGGGCGTGGCCTCGTACCACTCAGCAATCCAGCTGTGTGGGGCTTACTTGAGGTACCTGGTGGGCTAGTTGGCCCCCAGGGACCCTCAGTATTCAAGGGGACTTAATCCCCCAAATTAGAACGCGCCAAGAGGCGCGTTTGCATATTGATGGAGAAAGGGGGCGTGGCCTGTAAAAAAACCTTTGAAATTCACTGAAAAAACCATAGGTTTCAGGGATGTTATAGTTAGAAATTAGCATTTAAAAAACCTTTGAAATTCACTGGAAAAACCACAGGTTTCAGGGACGTTATAGTTTGTTGGACATTTCACTCGTACAATACCAGAGAAATTCGCCCGTTATAGTTAGTTGAGCTAACCATAACTCGCGCCCCTGCAATGCACTGCTGATGACGTCACATATTACATCATTCATGACATGGTCAGTGACATCACTGATGAGATCATCCACGTGATAATCTGATGCACCTCCTCACACCCTAATATAACCTTTGATACACCCCCTCACACCCTAATATAACCTTTGATACACCCACTCTAAAATACAGACTACCATTTTCGAAACCATAGACACACCAATACCAGTTACATACCCACTCACTGATTCCTAGGTCTACACACACATCCACTCATTCACCCATACAGTCACTCATACATGCAGTCACTCATCAATACAACACTATCATATGCACTCATACACCTATACAGACACTCACACACCGCCACTCATCCAGAGTTACTCACACACCTAGTCAGTCATGCAGAGAATCAATCACACTCCCATTTACTCACCTATACAGTTATACACACACCACCTCACTTATTCATACAGATACTAACACATACTTACTCTCTTATACAATCACTGATACAGGCAGACACTCTCACAATCACTCACTCTCACATATAGTCATTTATATACTCCAACACTCACATATACTGCCTTTCACATATGTAGTTACTCACACATGTACCACTGAGACATCCATTCACTCACCAACACACCCATACACACAGTCACCCACCCATACAGCCCTTCACAGATGCACTCTTGAACCCATACACCCAGTGAATCACCCACTCACATGTCTATGCACAGAGTCACACCCCCCACCCACCCACACAGACACTCAGGCACCCATACAGATACTCAGACAACCAATCAATAACACATATGGACACTCATTTAGCTACCTACCAACTCATGCAGGTGCTTACACACCAACTGACAGACTGATACAGACATTCACACAGTTTAGTCACTAACCCATGCATTCAGTTAGACACGTTTAATCACTCACTTATACAGTCAGTCACGCACCTACTAAATCATCCATTCAGACACTTATACACCCACTCATTCTTCAATACACCTTGGCATATATATATATATAAAACATATTTATACTTTACAGAAACACACAGTCACTGGATGATGTCATCAGTGATGTCACTGACCATGTCATGAATGATGTAATATGTGACGTCATCAGCAGAGCATTGCGGGGGCGCGAGTTATTGTTAGCACAACTAACTATAACGGGCGAATTTCTCTGGTTTTGTACGAGTGAAATGTCCAACTAACTATAACGTCCCTGAAACCTGTGGTTTTTTCAGTGAATATATATATATATATATATACATATATATATATATATACACACACACATATGCTCTTGTGCTCAAAATCTGAGGTATGGTGGCTCAGAAGGGGAAGGGTACTCAGGGGTCTCTGCTGTGATTGGCTGAACTTTGGATGTTATAGAATAAGATTGAAAGGTTGCTAAATTGTGGTTTCTGTTCTATGGAAGTCTATGGTAATGTTTTTCAGTACTACTTTTTTTACTGTTACCGTGGGACTCCCACTGTGACGACGGGGAAGATTCTAGCATGTGAATCTATAAAAGATATCAATAATGGAGAACCACAGTGTACAGGTAAGTAACTTGTTTTTTATAGCATCTACTTTTAAAAAAAAAGCCACTCTAGATGCAGGTGGCTTATTTAGCAGTACATCTTTCTCCCAAGTCTTGCGCTTCTAAAGGATCATAGCGAGAGAAGCTGAGAAACAGCTACAGAAACAACAAATGACTGCCGGTGTTCACAACAGCCATGCTTCCCACTATGAATGGGGAGGGAGTTCGTCATTGTAGTTCTTGTAGAGGACTTTAGTTTACAAATGGAGGCAGAAGAAGACTTTCCATTTGTACTCATAGGAGCTCCCAGAAGAGATCTTCATAAAACTCTCAAAGCCACTCTGCCATCCATCCATCCATCCACTGTCTGGTCAGGGGACCAGTCGCACTGGGTTGCTTATCTGAGCGTAGGATGGCCGGTAGGGTGTCCAACTGAACTGATGGAGGTTGGCCTTTCTGTGAGGTGATCCTCTTTCTGGCTGTTCAACCACTTCACTGTTTTAGAACGTTGGAAGCCAGTGCTTGGTAGAGCATGGCTGGCCCTGCAGTGCCCACAAGCTGGTGGTTTTGTGCTGTCATCCATGATGGGTTGGTCTGATTTTCGTCTGCCGGTGCACTGTGTGCATAGTGCCAGTTGGAGTTAGTGTGCTGTGGACCAACGTCTCAGGAGTATGCAGAACACCAGCTGGAGACTCAGGAGGGAGAAAAGGGCAACACCCCAGCTTACCGGTTGTTGCCTCCTGGCGCCGCCCTTCATTCCATCGATCCTTGTGCCATTTAGACATGAAGCATTTGATTCTTGGCTTGCACATAGCTGTGGCCATGTTGTATGCCCATAAAGCCAGAAGACTACACCCCTACTTTGAAGGTCATCTAGTTAGCTGTTTTGTTTTACACCACTGAAAGCTTGGAATATCCCTACCACAGACTTGCTTTCCTCATGCACAGTTTTATGATATAGGGGTGGCAATATTTAGTGGTGTGGTGTCACAACAAACGCTGATGAAGGAAAGAACTGCAGATTCTCAACAACACAATGATAGACGGCTCACTATATGTATATTTTGGGTTTGTCCAATATACTTGAAATATTCCCTATTTAATCTTTAGTGCTTATTTGACATATTTTGTTTTTCTTTTGTTTAAAATGTACCATAAAATGTAATGCAAGATATAATTGGAAATCTGCAACTGGAAACTTTATAGAAAAACTCAGCAGTAATAAAGTCAAAATGCAGGGCAATAAAAATTCACAAACGGAGTGAAAAAAATAGAGTAAAATGTAATAAACAAAGTGACGCCAAATTGAAAAACAATACAATGAGGGGAACCAGAGATATGATTTTCAAACGTTTTAAGTAGGCATAGTTCATAGAAGCATAAAGTGCTAATAATATTCAGTTGTCGTGGTAAATGGGGACCTAGGTGCAATTTGACGTAGACCACGATGGAGCATGGATTGGATACGCCAACCAGGTTTATCCTGTTCAAAGATTTTACGTTCCGAGTGTAGTCCTTTAAGTCTGAGTCCATCACAGGAGTACCCTTCAAAAGCCCCCAGAAACTCAGGGGAAGCACTTAGAGTCTCACAGGGTGTCAGGCAGAGGCCAACAGCCGGGTCCAGTTGACACTGATCAGATGGGCAGTTGCAGGAAAGGCCTCTTGTAACTTGGTGTCTCCCTGTAGCTTGAACAGGAGGTTAGCCTTATGACACTTGGGGGCCGATTCCGATCTCGGCCGGTAGGGCTCCGAATCGGATTCGGCTTTACCGGATCCGATTCGGAGCCCTGTTTCCCGACCGATTCGTACGCGGGTCCGGCCGAGCGAGTACGATGCAAGTGCCCGCGAAATCGCCGACCGACTCGTACGCGGCTTCAACACGCTCCGACCGACTCACACAAACCCGACTCGCACCGCGCAATGGAGATGTTCCCCGGCCGGGTAAGTACGATGCGCGCCGCGAGCAGTCCGACCGAGCCGCGCACTCCGGCTCGAAAGAACAGTCGGAGCCGTACTTTGGGGGTCCGTGTCGGACCTCCTGTACGCGTAGCCGCGCGAGTCGCACACAGGGGGACCCATGGGTCCCCCTACCTGTGCGTGTACGGCGCGAGTCGCTTCGCCGCGTACACGCTGTAGGGGCGCCCTTGTCCGACTCGCACCCATTGAGTCAATGGGAGCCCGCGTGCGCGTTAGTACGACCGGCTCCCATTGACTTCAATGGAGTCCGACCGAACCGGGTCCGATGGCATACGTGCGCATCGTACTCGTTCGGTCGGGCTGCACGGGTCCGATTCGGTCGGAAATCTCTCCGGGTCCGGCTCGGTCGGAGATATTTCCGGCCCGAATCGGAATCGGCCCCCAGGTGTCCACTTTCGTGTCCTGGGAACAAGATAGAGCAGGTCCAGTCCTTCAGGTTCACACTTCTAATCTTCCTCAGGTCCAGGAGTGTTCTGAAGTGGGAGCCTAGAGGTGCTGCATTCATGACTGGATTGACCTTATGGATGGAAATTACTCATGAGGATTGTTTAATGGAATGGGCAAAAGATTCCCAAGGCCAACTCTACCCATTTTCAAGATAGCAAAAGTATTCAACTACACTAAACTAGGGCTTTGATGGTTGGGGCAGTGTGTGGGGAATGTGCTATGGTAATCCCAGTGTCCTCCTACAGCTAACACAAACATCCAGTTTGAAGCAGCCACTGTACACCCAATTAACCCAGAGACATAAGTCTGACAAAACAAAAGCAAGGTTTTCCAGCAATCAGACAATGGATACACAAGACCTGTTTTGCCATCCTGTTCCTGTCGTTTTAGGTGCACCCACAGTTTTCTTTAGTTTTTTTTAATCTTTATTTTCATTTCAACATAAACCACTATCAGTCAATGATAGAAGTACAACATCCTTCAGGAACTTACATATAAGCAAGCCTGTCCCCAGTGCTGTATGTAAACACAAAAGATTTTTCAAGCAGGATTTAAAACTGTAATGTCAATACCGTGAGGTTCGGAGGAGTAATCTCTGCCTATTCAGGTCAGACTATTGTTTGCTCCTGGGAAGCATTTCACACCGTTTTCACATCTATTCAAATGCTAATCATCACCAATGAATCTTTATTCAGTTAAAAATATCCATACATTTTTATCTGAAATGCTAATCCCAGGCTGGGAGAAGTGTGGGAGCAAATGCAAATTTGCCTACAGAACTTCCAGCTGAAAAAAGGTAACTTTCTTATAGTTACATTTTCTTATTTATTAAATATCAGACTTCACCATTGGATTGGATTTTTAATACGTATTAAAATAATTGTTTAATTAATTTTCTAGCTAGTTCCATTCCAGAGATTCAGTATTAAGATTTTTAATCTGTATTCTGGTTTTCTACATAGGACAGCTTGGCCTGCCACATGAAAAATACATGTTTATATTACATTTGTACATGCACTACTTTTAAATACCATGCACCCTGCCTTGTGGACTATAAGGTCCACATAGGGTTTACAAGGGAGGTTTTGACTTGTCAGAATGGTGTAGTTTGATAGGTCGAATTAGTGTTTAAACTGGCTGAGTCAGGCTATGATGGTAGGCCTAAAACCATGATTTACACTGTCATGGACAGCTCAGTACCTGCTTCAGTCCACTAGTGATATTTTACTTACAGGTCGTGGGTACATTTTGTACCATACAATAGGGAATTATAGGTAATGTTAAATATACCAATTAGGAATTTGCCAATTCTACCATGTTTAAAGAATGAGCTCCGGCACTTTACCACTGTTAGCAGGGTTAAAGTACACATAATTCTAAAGCCAGCAAAAATACAGGATGACCATGCCAGAAAAGGCAGCTTTACCACACCTACTGTTTGGACCTGTCGGCAGTATTTGATTCCGTGGACCATCAGTGTGTTCTAGAGATATTACTGGAGACTGAAATACAAGTTTCAGCATTGGCCTGGATTATAGGTCTTCTGTTTAACCTGCAACAATGTATACTTGTACCACCCGACGCATACTGTTGTTGTCCAGTGACAGTGGTGTTTCACAATATCATACCCCGCACCAGTTCTCTTTAACGCGTATATATGACTCCTCCAGCACACCGTGCTCCAATTCTGTAAAGAATAATGTTCAGATAGCTGTGTTTGACACAGAAAGCCTTATATTGTCATCAACCAGAGATTCTGTCAACCAAGATTAAAGCATACAAAAGTCTCTGGGAGTTGCTCCTAAAGCCCCAGCCATGTCTGTAGTACCAAAGTTTGTGAAGGCTAGAGTAGGAGGGAGATCTTTCTCAGTACGAGCATCCCATTTGGGGAACACATCATCGACAGTTGGCATCAGGGCTCAGCCTGACATCCTAAAATTTTGAAGGTCTTTAAAAACGTGGTTGTTTCCCTTCTAAACATGAACATTTATTGCTTTATGTAGTGTAGAGATGCCTCATGACAGACATAGCACTTGATAAATTTTAACTGAACCCAGCAAACAAACTTTTTAAAGGTGCATTATACCACCGTATTAACAAATAAGGTATTCCATGTCGCATTAGCGAGAGCTCAGGTACAACCCGCTGAAGCATTCTGTATGACTCCTGCAAAATACAGCATCTGTTTTTTACACAAAATGACACCAAATACTTTAGCTGTTTACAGAAAACATTACTGTTAGAGTAACCGTTAACGTTTAAATATTTACAGTCATGCATCACTACAAGAGATACAGTGACATTGGAGCGGTCAGATAGGTAAGTCTAAGTGTTAAATACAAAGGGAGGAGATACAGCTCAGACGGTAGGGATACAGGTAATCCCATGAGGGCATGGAGTGGGTTGACATGGGACAATTATGATGTAGATCAGAGCGTGGGACATGTATGGGTAAGGTTTAGGAGGAGTAGGGACCTGAGTGCAAGCAATCAGTCCTTTATCTAGACCAGTGTTGTTCAAACTGTGGCTCGCGACAAATTAGTGAGTTGGGAGCCAATTTTTGGTGGGTTGTGAAGGTATAAGCAATAAATAAAGATGCCTTTAAATTCTGTATTTATATTGTCACATTTGCTGTGCTTCAGTGACGGAGGTCAAATGTCAAGCTAGGACTTCTGACAAATTAGCGCTTATGTTTTTTTAACATGAGGATTGGTTATTATGTTGGGCATTTCAACATAAACCACGGTCAGTCAATGATAAAAGTACAACATCCTTCAGGAACTTACATATAGCAAGCAAGTACGTCCCCAGTGTTGTATGTAAACACAGAAGATTTTTCAAGAAGGATTTGACACTGTAATGTCGATACGGTGAGGTTCACATTATATGTATATCCTGTTGCCAGAATTTGCACTGGCCAAACGATTTCGGACTATTGTTTTGTGGGGCGTGGCACCCGTCAGGGATATCCGCTATCCCCTTTGCTTTTTGTTATTGCAGTGGAACCATTGGTGTGGAGGGTGCATAGTGGCCTGTCGTTTACTGGTATTCCATCCTGCGGCGTGACTAGTTTCATTTTCTTCTATTCCAGACGATATGGTGCTCTACCTGCAGGACCTCCACAGGTAGAGCAGTCAATTTCCTCACGGTCTTTGGGAAGGCCTGTGGCCTTTAGGTGAACTGGCTGAAAACTAGTCTGTTTTTGATCCGCAGTGATAGGGATGAGCCAGCCATGGTGCGATATTTAGGGGTTCGCATATACCAGACACTCCCTGACCTCTTAGAGGGCAATATTGGAAAGGCTGCGAATGCCATACGTGCGAGCATAGGGTTTTGGGAACCATGCCCCTCTCGGTAGCGGATCGCATCACCGTGGCTAAAATGGTGGTACTGCCCCGCCTTTTGTATTTTTTGCGGAGCTCCCGCTGGTGATACGACTTGCTATTTTTCAGGACCTCGATTCCATTCTTATTGACCTTTTTTGGAATAAGGCGCGAGTCGCTTTTGCAAAATTGCAACAAGTGACGACAGACGGTGGATTGAATGCCCTTGACGTTTATGCAAATTATTTGGCAGTGCAGCTGCTGTGGTGTATGGGCTGGTTTCCGGGAAGAGAGGCCCTGGGATCATTTTTGATTGCCGGAGCCTCCCATTTCAAGTTAGGTTTGGACCCTTACACTCAATCCGAGATGGGCAGCACCTATGAATCACCATGACGTCACAGTCCTCAGATCATGTTGGATGACGGATCTTAGTCGGGCGAGGATACGGTCCCCATAATCTCTAGATATTCCTCTGCAGGCACTGGTAACACAGTTTCCTGGGGTGGAGGAGAGACTACGGTTGGACTAGGAGGCGGCAGATCTGGGCGGATTTTATGCAGATGGTGTTTTCTGACCATTTGCTGACTTGTGTACAGTTTGACATCCCGCTGTGTCAGTTTCTGCATTATGGTACTCTGACTGCGGCTGTACTCACTCTCTGGGGAAGGCGTGGAGTGGAGCCTAGGCTCCTCCATAGCTGCCGCTTCCTGTGTGAAGCACTCGCTCCCTGGTCTCAG
>CAWUFW010028775.1:0-20633 GCA_963921515.1 Calotriton arnoldi | reverse complement strand
ATCTGTGCGTGCAACTGCACACACTGCACATGTCAGCAGGGGTGGTGGGAGGGGTGGGAGACAGAGGTCGCTGCTTGCAGACGTTGCTGGTGTGCATGAAGACCCACAACTGGTACGCATAGCTGATGCGTACCAGTCCAGCACCGGAGAGCTCAGCCAGGTAGTGGGGCTCCTCAGAGACATCAAACAGCAGCAGGCTGCCCATCATGCCCGCTTGGACTCCCACATGTCCCATGTGGAGTCACACATGTCACGTGTGGACTCCCACATGTCACGTGTGGACTCCCACATGACCCGCGTGGAGTCCAAGTGGGATGTACTACATGAGATGACGGCGGTGCACAGGGACATTTTACAATGCCTCCGCCAGATGAACAGCAACCAGTCCACACCTCCCTGTGTGCCAACAACATCTGGTACCGAACAAACTGCAACTGCCACAGGGAGGGAGGAGGACTCTGGCGGAGAGTCCCCTGCACCGCAGCAGCCTGCACTTGAGGGCCCCCCAAGAAGAGGGGTCGTCCGAGGAGGGGAAAGTGAGAGGCTGATGGCCAAGCGCAACTCCCAGGAAGCCTGAACCTGTTCTGGATTTTCGCCTTTGTGCACAGACTGTTCACCCTGTTGATGGCAACACTACTCCCACACATTGCATGGGGAGTACAAGTTGGAACAATGTGTCAGACAACTGTGGCCCCGATACTGGGGATCCTGTCTACCTGGACTTTCTATTCATCTAGGAACTTGGGATTGCAAGATTCATGTACAGCACAATCCATCCTATGCACTATTATCACAGATGTATCACAATAAACACAATAATACACCATACTTGCCTCTGTCGTGATTCCAACGTGGGTGCTGTTATGGGGATGATGAACAACAAAATTACACTGTGTATGCGAACTGCAACAGCAAGGACAACACAGGCATGTGAGTACAGGCAACGTGACACATATGAGGGAGACACACCACCAGGGCTACACAACACATACACACCTAGGCCATCTGACTCATTGCCTACACTGATGTTGCCAGGGAAGACGGTGCAATGCACAGACACCACACCCATTCCCAGTTGTAGTCAAGTAGCCCACAGGTGCAGTAAGCAAATGGCAGTCAAATGTGTGACCACAGACAACGCACATCACTAAGTGAAGCACAGGTTTATTACACAGTAGCAACATGCCGTAACCACTACAGATGCAAGGTAACCCCACCTGGTAGCGGGCACACAGTCAACAACTGTAGACAGAAGGAAGTCCATGGGTGTGGCGCACATCACCTGTAGGGACACAACAGCTACCAGCCTGGATGTGCAATCACGTTGTCGGTGGACACAGTTGACCAAACGAATCTGAAAGTACCCTGTGAAGGACAGAAATGACACACAGTCAAAAGCAATGGAGTACAGGACAGAACAGCAAAACTCATGCACAATACATGTTACAAGATACCCACCCAGAACCAAGTTAGCATGTGAACACTGTTGGGGAGTACAGCCCACCTGTAAGCACACATCGCAACACACATCCAGTCAAGTAGCCCATGGACACACTCCAACAGCACCAGAGCACCACCCACACATCATGCCAACTCACATCATTGACATGACACCTCAGGATACTCACATTCAGCTAAAGAAGTTGGTGATGAGCTGTGTGCGGACATCACCATCACCATCATCATCATCATCGTCACTGGCATCGTGTTCCAGGCCAGGATCCTCCACAGGTGGCGGATGTTGGTCATCGTCATCCTGGATGAGAGGCAACTCCTTCCGCACTGCCAGGTTGTGGAGCATGCAGCAGACGATGATAATCTTGCACACTTTCGCAGGGGCATATGGGAGGGACCCTCCGGTCTTGTCCAGGCAGCGGAAGCGGCTCTTCAGGAGACCAAAGGTCCGCTCAATCACTCTCCTGGTCCGACCATGTGCCTCATTGTAGCGCATCTGGGCAGGTGTCACAGGGTTCCTGAGGGGTGTCAGCAACCACGGCATGTTGGGGTATCCCGAGTCACCTACGGACAGACAAGTGCACATCAGCTGACTTGGAAAAGTGGGCGGAATACTACAGATCAGATCACACACAATGGCACAAAGTCAGTACACACCGACAAGCCAGGCACGCTGGTTCTGCATCTGTGCCATCAACCTGGGGATGCGACTACTCCTCATCACAAAGGCATCGTGTGCTGAACCAGGAAACGGGCACACACGTGTGTGATGGTCATGTCTGCAAGACACACCACCAGTGCATTGACCGAGTGGTAGTGCTTGCGGTTCCTGTAGGCCTGCTCCTGGGCCTGTGGTGGTACCAAAGCCACATGTGTCCCATCAATGGAGCCAATGACATGCGGCATCCTCCCCAGGGCATAAAAGTCACTCTTCACGTCAGTGAGTCAGTCGCAGTCTAGGGAAATAGATGTACCGGTTCAGGAAGAGCAACATTGCCGCCAAGAAATCGCGGAGCACACGGCTGAACATGGTCTGTGACATCCCACCAGCAGACGCCACAGTATGTTGGAAGGTACCGGTGGCAAAGAAGTGTAGGGCTGCCATCACCTTCACCTTGGGGGTCAGCGCTGTAGGATACGGCCGGCCAGGCTGCAAATGTGGGGACAACTGCACTGCCAAATCCTCAATCAGCTGCCTGGTGAAGCGGTACCGTCGGATGCTGTCCCGTTCCACCATCGTTGCCAGGTCTGGGAATGGCCGATGGACAGCAGGAGCCCTGCAGTGCAGAGGAGAAGTAAGCAAGATCGTCAGTCACCCCACATATGCGGCATTGAACACACTCAAGATCCCAACATACATCATCATGAGGCACAACTACATGAAGTGTGCAGTACCGGAACGACATGTATGGTACATACATGGCCAACATCTGTCAACACGGTCCTACAGGTGGCATCAATTTGTCCCAGGTTGGCCCATTGGATATCATGATGCTGTGTCACAGTCACCCCCAGTGACATGTGAGGACAGATGTGCCCCAGGCACCACAGCTCAACGACAGGCACATTCCCAGGGACCCTGTAATGCCACATGGACACTGGCATCACCTGGAGTATCATGTGTACACCACAACAAAACAAACATGACCCCCACAGGTAGTGGCCACACTTGCCATGGCAGGAGAGCCATGGACGTCTGTGACACACACGCACAACATCAGAGTCCATGCACACACAACGTGGATGTGGAGACTGTCTCCCATTGTGCACATGAAATCAGAGACATTGTAAACACTACATGCACAAAGACTGTGGAGGGCCATCACTATTGTGCCACTGGGACACCCTGGCTCAAACATACCGTCCCACATGGGACTCACGGGGTATGTGACATGACATACACAAACACCACTGTGAAATGTGACCATGGCACATGCACAGATATGAACAGTTGCACATCACAGTGGTCACGTACACGTAACACCCAGGATCCTGTCCCCATTAACACGTGCACAGCCTGGGGGTGGCTGCCCACAGGTGACACCCACAGGACAAAATGTACACCAACATACACACAATAGGAAATGCAGCCTTACATGCCTTATGATAAGGTTTGGACAGGCTGTCGTGATGTAGGTGTGCCCCTCACTCCCTGGGAGCTATCTGTGGCTGGCATATGTCCATCTGAGACAGGCATGCTGACATATGCCAGTCACATGTACAGTGATGCGTTGAACAGCAATGGACCGATCGGTGCCTCCGGCCGGCCCATTGCTTTCAATGTGTGCGGGTACGCGTTGTACCCCTGTGCGCGTTGTACTGCAATGGACCGATCGGTGCCTCCGGCCGGCCCATTGCATTCAATGTGTGCGGGTACGCGTTGTACCCCTGTGCGCGTTGTACTGCAATGGACCGATCGGTGCCTCCGGCCGGCCCATTGCATTCAATGTGTGCGGGTACGCGTTGTACCCCTGTGCGCGTTGAACAGCAATGGACCGATCGGTGCCTCCGGCCGGCCCATTGCATTCAATGTGTGCGGGTACGCGTTGTACCCCTGTGCGCGTTGTACTGCAATGGACCGATCGGTGCCTCCGGCCGGCCCATTGCATTCAATGTGTGCGGGTACGCGTTGTACCCCTGTGCGCGTTGTACCTCAATGGACCGATCGGTGCGCACCCATTGACAATGGGCTTGCCTGGCAACGGACGCGTTTTCGAATATTCGAACGAGTCGGTTGCTGGAAAATCAGTTGGTCACCCACAACAATGTTGCAAAATCATGTATGTCATGAAGTTGAAATTTTGAAGGATGCTGTGGGCGTGTTTTGGTGCTGCTATTCCATGGATTGGCCAGATTCAGAAGATGCAAACGACTTGGACCTATCACTTTGGACACAAGGGACAGTATCTGCCTCTCCAGCACATATATATTGCTGCATGTTCCCCTGAGAGCCCACTTGCCTGCACTACATGCTCCAGGACGACATCTGCCACTGCACTGCTGCTGTCTCTGCCCCTCTGGACCCTGCAATGGCACGTACTGTGGAGAGAGCCCCAGCCTTCAGCCTTGAAGAGAACCAGGCCCTGCTGGACAGCCTACTTCCACAGTACAGCAAGCTGTATGGGACACCAGGGGAGCAGGTGAGTGTTCTGTGCACTGCCTTTCTGAATGTGCATTTTGTCTGACTAGCAAGGCTGAGAGTCAGCACACCACTGGCTAGCAGGCTCACTGAGTAGTTGTCACCCCCATAGTGTGTAGTGACTTGCACTGGACAGGTATGGTGCAGTGACAGTGCTTCTGAACAGGGTTTTACTCCCCATGCTATGATACCATGTAGTGACTTCTGGAAAACTGTCCATGGGCAGCCGTGCACTGCCTGGGTACACCATGTGCCCCTGTGATTGCGACATGTATATGCAACTGTGTCATGCACGGATATGTTGCATGTGTAGTAATGGCCTTATCACTTTGTCATCCTGACAGGCTTCTGCCCATCGGAAGCATGAGATCTGGAAGGACATCGTCCGGGCTGTCCGGTCCGTGGGGGTCTACAAGCGCCGGATCCGCAACTGCCAAAAGAGGTGGCAGGACCTTCGGGGCTGGACCCGGAGGATTGCACGGGTCCAGCTGAAGCTGTCGCCTCCTCGCAGGAGGGCGGAACACGGACCCTGACCCCCACATGCTCAGGATCCTGGCGGTGGTCTTTCCAGACCTGGATGGGCAGCTGAAGGCCAGAGAGCAGCAAGGAGGGGGTGAGTCAAAGACTGCACTGTGTACTCTGTCTAACATGTTATGTGCCCTCCTCGGGCCAGGTTGAACTGCCACAGTACAGCAGTCATGTTGTCCAGGAGCCATGTCCCTCTATTGTGCACTGCCCACTCCTCATCTGATACCCAGGTGTGGCCCTTACATGCAGGGAATTCTGTCACTTAGGACTGTGTCCTTGCAGTTTGCTTGACTCAAGGTGGGAGACAGCATCTGTTTCCCTGACTCTGTGGTGGGCATCATGGGTGGGTCCATTGCTTACACAATGCCTGTATTCTGACATGTATTCAGCGTGTTACTTTGATCTGTGGTCCAATTGCTGAGCTGATCCACCACATGTGGCTGGGGTACCTGGCACACACCCATGCTGCGGGTGGGAACAATGTTTGGGCCCCAGGAGTATGTATATGACGTGTGTCACACATACTTAGCCAGCTGCCTACAGTCCAGGGCTCATCCCTCATTCATGTGGGGCTGGACAGTCATGCCTACTCCAGGCCATACAATACACTCTGTACTCCCACTCCCGTGTATCAGAGGACACATTGTGCACAGTGATTTGACCCCTCAGGTGTCTGCCTCTGTGTCAGTGTGCTGTGGATTAGTCGCCAGGACTGCTGTGGAGTTTCTTGGTAGGGGCTCAGCATGCCACTGGAGATGTGACCATAGGAGACGATACTTGTGTGACACATAGGTGTCTGATCAGCTGCCCATGCAGACTGGGGCATGTAAATGTGAAGTTCAGGCAGCTGTTCCCCATGCACAGCAGAGTGTGAGGGGCTCAGGTTCAGAGGGTAGTGTCACAGGTCTCCCATATGTCCAATAGGTATGACCTGGACAGATGAGGGTTAAGAGGATGTGTTGTGGGGGGATGTACATGTGCACTTGTGCAGCTCCAGGACTTGCATTCCCCATGACCTACTATTGTGACACAGTGCAGAGTGTTGTTGTCTGGCTGCAAAGTCATACATCACTGAGACAGTGATGTATGACTTTGCAGTCATGCCTCCGCCATGGCATGTGTCTACTGATTGGTGATCCTGCAGGGGAGTGACATGTGCTACATGCACACCATAGTGGCGCTGGCTATCAGGACATGGGTGCATCATGGTGTCTGTCGCTGGTATGCATCACATGCATTTCCTATTTGACTCTGGGCATCCCTTACATCCGTAAACCTGTACTGACTCAGTGGCAAGAGCTGTGATGTGTCCACACCGTGTCCTCTGCACTGTCCAACTACTGTGTACTTGGTGCATGTGTCAACACTGGGGTGTTGCAATCCAACAGACACCAGACAGATGGGTGCAAGGCCATGTGGGATGTGAGTGCCATGCTTGGCATCAGACTGACAATTGACTTCTCCTGTTCAATTAGGGCACTTTTAGCAATGTACAACTAATGATGCCAGGGCTTGCTCTGTAATGTGCTGTGCTCACAGTGGTGTGTGCGTTTGGTGCAGGTGACTGATGTCTGTCTGTTTCCCCATTGTTTGCAGATACATCCACGGCCACGGAAGGGGACAGCTCCACGGACCAGGAGGAGCCGGAGAGCCAGACTGGGTCAGCAGCCGAGGAGTGGTCGGAGGGACCCAGTGGCACGGAGGGCGAGGGGAGCCACACCGAGGAGTCCTCAGCAGCATCCACCTCAGCTGAGGACCAGAGCAACTCGGAGGATGACTCCCTTGTGGAGGCGGGTGTCAGCAGCCACCACACCCCAGCTAGTGTTGCTGTCCCCGCCACCACCAGCACCACCACCGCCCTCCCATCGGCTCCCATTCCCCAGGTCCGTGGAGGCTCCCATGTCCGGGAGCGTGTCTCCTTTGGGCCAGGCACCGCACCCCCTGCCCCTGTGTCCCCTGCTGCCCTGAGTGAGGAGTCTGTGTACCTCCTTCGCCAGCTCCATGTAGGGCAGACAGCCATGCTGAGTGTCCTCCATGCGCACACCGCGCTGTTGACTCAGCTGGTGTCGTTCATGGAGGGCATCTCATCGGGCATGTCTGACCTACAGAGGGGCAATAGGTCCATGGACTCCTCCCTGACGGCAGCAGTGTCCCTCCTCAAACGGTCCCTCACCCCTCCTGCCTCTGCTCCATCCACACTCCCCAGCACCTTACCCATCCCAGGCACACACACACTGGCACAGGCACACACCAGCACACACACATCCAGCACACTGACACACACGCCAATGACAAAACGCACACGCACGCACATTCAGGGGACTGAAGCCAGACTCACAGGGGATGGGGCCCTGGAACACACACACGCATCCACATGCACTGCGCAGTCCTCAGTTCCCTCTCCCTCCAAAGCACCCTCCCTTGCCTCACCTGCAACCCCAAAGTCACAGCAGCTCTTCCTCTGTGACCTCGGCCTCTTCCCCACCGATGAAGCTGCTCCAGCATCCCGGGGGAAGAGGAAGCCCACCCACACGGAGCAGAGTGCCCCTCGCCCCCGGACACCCTCCCCCAGGCGCAGACGGACTGAGGCCCCCACCCGCAAGTCCCCCGGAGTGCTAAGAGCAAGACCCCGCCACCACCCTGCAGCTCAGGCACAAGGTCTCCGTCCTCCATCCCTCAGGCCCCCACTGCACAGGTGCCCCCACCACACCCTGCCCCAGGTTCCCCCACCCACAGATATACCATCCCCAAGATGCTCCGGCCTTCTCCCCCTGCCACTTGCTCTCCCAGCACCACACCCCCCGCTGCGCTTGTCTGTGCCACTGATGTGGTGAGGGTGTCCCCCCTCTGTCCAACCCACCTTGCCTGTTCCCCATTCTCCTCCCCTGGAGGTAGGCACTGCAGTGGAGTCCACTACCGCCCTGTCTGACTTGGGCACTGCAGTGGCGGACCTGTCCACCCCATCTGCAGGGTCCACTGCAGTTGTGCCGGCACCCACGACATCTGTGTCATGCCCCCCAGTTGTGCCGGCACACACCATGTCAGACACCTCCACTGCAGTTGTCAGTGGCTCTCCTGCACCCACCACCCCTTCCCTGACTCCCCCTGGTGAGCCCTGATCCTGTCCCTGCGGTGCCTGGCCTGCCCCCGGTTGCCCCTCCTAGTGGATTGTCCCTGGTATTGTGCAGGCATGCGTAGGGTGACATCTGCCAGTGTCACCCTGTTTGAACTTTGACAATGGACTGGCCATTGGCCTTTGCTCTTTTTCAGGACTTCGTTTGGCCTCAACACATATGCTGAATAAAGCAACTTTCTTTTCTCTAGTGCTCATGCTTCAGATGTACATGTTGTTGGTGCAGCTAACCATGCCCTTGCTGCAGTGATGGTGATATCTGGTCTCATGATTATGAAGTGTTACTGTGCAGGAACCCATGTGGTCCAGGGGGAATGTGTCCTATCATGTGGTGTATCCATGTCATCAATAGCAGCATCTGAGGGTGTCATGTGTTCAGTATTTGGCAATGGGTTTCCTACTTACATTGGCAATTTCATATCTGTGGCTTCCACCCCTGCACATCTGTTGTGCCTGCCATCGTTGCATTTGTCTACTTCCCTGACCGTGTTGCCATCTCCAGTGGACATGCAGGTTTGGGCATCAATGGGGAGGGACTCATCCGTGTAGTCAGTGCAACATTGCTATACAAGTGTGTTGGATCTGTGCTGATGATTCCGTTGGCACATCCATGACCAGGCTGATGTGATGGGAGCCCTCATTTGGTGCTAATTGTTGATTGTGTGACCAAGTGCTCAGCTGACATGATGGGGCCCTACTGAGGCAACATATGGCACAGCTTTCCTCACACAGGAGTGGAGTCCCCTCATGGCAGTGTGTACACGTGTGACATTGCCTGCGCCCAAGGTGTGTGTTGTATGTGCATGTCTGTGTGTTCACTTCCATTCATCTGCGCATGCTGTGATCCCTAGTGTTGTACCTGTTTGTGATGCTTGCTGACTTGAGCTATGTTCCCCCAAAGTCTTCTCCCTGTGTTCTCTGTGATGTGGGTGCATGGCACATTACTGGTCATCAGGGTGTCACCCATAGGTGTGTTTGCTGTCAGGGCAGAGTTTGTGTGCTGACGCAGATGGGTCACAGTCAGGTTTCCCTTTGGCACTTGTTGTTTGCCCCTGTCATGTGATTTCCAGTTTGTGTTATCTTTCAGTGATTGTGACACGTTGTGTGTGTGACTGCTGGCACTCCTTAGGGTCCGGGCTGCAATGTTGGTTGTTGTCTATGTGTGTTCTTTGTGGGTGACCTTGGCTTCTTCATTGGTGTGTGACTGTGGCTGGGATCCCATTGGTCGGTGTGGTATTGCCGTCATGTCCATGTACAGAGTAGTGTGCAGTGTGTCAGACATTCAGGAGTCTTGTTGAGTGTCCATGTGTGATGTGTTTCTACACCTTGGTTCCCACCCACCACCCTGGAATAGTCATGGGTGCATGTGCAATGTCACCAGTGCATGTGTACTTCACTGCTGCACATTGTTGGAGGTCGAGGGGTGTGGTGTTGAGTGTGTGCAGATGAGAGTTGTTGCCCGGCTAGTCCCCTGCCTCCATGTTGGCCTTGGCTTACTGGCCATGCTGATTGATTTGTGCTTGTGTAGGTGTGATGGTAGTTAGTTGCTCAGGACACCTGACTGTGGTTCACAGTGTGAACGACATTTAGCTTTGTCATCACAGTGGTATTTTTCTTCAGCCCAGGGTCACCACATTGTGGGGGCCCTGGGGGTGGTGCTGTGGTGTGTCTGTGACTTGCTGTGTCAGTTGTTGTTCCTACGTGCCTGTGTGACATGTGTGTTTTGTGCTCCCTCTCACCTGTCAATGCCTGCTTGCCCACATAGGGGATTTGGATCCATGAGTTAGCTTAGTGTGGCAGTGTATGCACATCTGTATGATTGGTATTCAGCTCTCCTCATGTGTTGTGTTGTTGCCTGGGGACACTGGCACCCCCACCCCTCACCTGCTGTGTATGATGACAGTGTTGGTCTGCCTGTTTGTGTTTGTGCATCTGCACCACTGCATTGGCATATCTTGGGTGTGCCATTGGCTGTATGTTGTTTGGTGTGTTTCCCCTGCTGTCCCTGGGACTCCTAGGTCATCGGTCAGCACAGTGATCATGGTTTGTGTGTCCCATTGCTGCCATGGTATGGTATCTGTTCACCTCACATCTGCTGTCTCCACAGGGTATCTGCATTTGTGTGCCCATTGGTGCAAATATGTGGTTCTGCATTCTGATGGTCACTTCTGTCATTGTGTCATTGATGACTGTTGACGGTCTCAGCCCCCATGGGTGTTGTTTGTCTGCACATGGCCAAAGGAATGTTTCATTTGCACTGCAGTATTTGGCTCCCCCAATTTATGTTGCAATGGGACACATACACTACTTTGCCACAGATGAGTTTTTGGTTCTGTGACCAGGAATGATCCATGCAGTTTGGCAGTTGCAGCTCTTTCTTTGTTAACAATTACCTTTTGGTCACTGTGATGATGAGGGTGTAGACCCCATTGCCACAATGGTCAAAATGTGCTTCAGCTATGGACCCCACACTTACCTTTTGGTCACTGTGATGATGGGGGTTTAGACCCCATTGCCACAATGGTCAAAATGTGCTTCAGCTATGGACCCCACACTTACCTTTTGGTCACTGTGATGATGGGGGTTTAGACCCCATTGCCACAATGGTCAAAATGTGCTTCAGCTATGGACCCCACACTTGCCTTTTGGTCACTGTGATGATGGGGGTTTAGACCCCATTGCCACAATGGTCAAAATGTGCTTCAGCTATGGACCCCACACTTGCCTTTTGGTCACTGTGATGATGGGGGTTTAGGCCCCATTGCCACAATGGTCATGGGCTGCTTGCATTGTGGGTGCCACACACATATATGTGTGGCACATGTGCTAGGGGGTCACATTGTATGTTCAATGTCATGTTCGGTGTTGTAGGCATTTGACACAGCCTGCTCACACGCTTGTCATGGTGGTGGGGGGATGTCTTAATCTTGCATTCCCTAGGTTGTGGTGTGCTTGTTGTGTCATGCATTGTCCATCCTATGAGTGGGGGTGGTAGTAGTGGTAGGCATCCTGCCCCCCTGGCTAAGGGTGGTAGTAGTGGTAGGCATCCAGCCCCCTGGCTAAGGGTGGTAGTAGTGGTAGGCTTCCTGCCCCCTGGCTAAGGGTGGTAGTAGTGGTGGGCATCCTGCCCCCCTGGGTGAGGGTGGTAGTAGTGGTAGGCATCCTGCCCCCTGGCTAAGGGTGGTAGTAGTGGTAGGCATCCAGCCCCCTGGCTAAGGGTGGTAGTAGTGGTAGGCATCCAGCCCCCTGGCTAAGGGTGGTAGTAGTGGTAGGCATCCAGCCCCCTGGCTAAGGGTGGTAGTAGTGGTAGGCATCCTGCCCCCTGGCTAAGGGTGGTAGTAGTGGTAGGCATCCAGCCCCCTGGCTAAGGGTGGTAGTAGTGGTGGGCATCCTGCCCCCTGGCTAAGGGTGGTAGTAGTGGTGGGCATCCTGCCCCCTGGGTGAGGGTGGTAGTAGTGGTGGGCATCCTGCCCCCTGGCTAAGGGTGGTAGTAGTGGTAGGCATCCAGCCCCCTGGCTAAGGGTGGTAGTAGTGGTGGGCATCCTGCCCCCCTGGGTGAGGGTGGTAGTAGTGGTGGGCATCCTGCCCCCTGGCTAAGGGTGGTAGTAGTGGTGGGCATCCTGCCCCCCTGGGTGAGGGTGGTAGTAGTGGTGGGCATCCTGCCCCCTGGCTAAGGGTGGTAGTAGTGGTAGGCATCCAGCCCCCCTGGCTAAGGGTGGTAGTAGTGGTGGGCATCCTGCCCCCCTGGCTAAGGGTGGTAGTAGTGGTGGGCATCCTGCCCCCCCTGGCTAAGGGTGGTAGTAGTGGTGGGCATCCTGCCCCCCCTGGGTGAGGGTGGTAGTAGTGGTGGGCATCCTGCCCCCCTGGGTCAGGGTGGTAGTAGTGGTGGGCATCCTGCCCCCCTGGCTAAGGGTGGTAGTAGTGGTAGGCATCCAGCCCCCCTGGCTAAGGGTGGTAGTAGTGGTAGGCTTCCTGCCCCCTGGCTAAGGGTGGTAGTAGTGGTGGGCATCCTGCCCCCCTGGGTGAGGGTGGTAGTAGTGGTAGGCATCCTGCCCCCCTGGCTAAGGGTGGTAGTAGTGGTAGGCATCCAGCCCCCTGGCTAAGGGTGGTAGTAGTGGTAGGCATCCAGCCCCCTGGCTAAGGGTGGTAGTAGTGGTAGGCATCCAGCCCCCTGGCTAAGGGTGGTAGTAGTGGTAGGCATCCTGCCCCCTGGCTAAGGGTGGTAGTAGTGGTAGGCATCCAGCCCCCTGGCTAAGGGTGGTAGTAGTGGTGGGCATCCTGCCCCCTGGCTAAGGGTGGTAGTAGTGGTGGGCATCCTGCCCCCCTGGGTGAGGGTGGTAGTAGTGGTGGGCATCCTGCCCCCTGGCTAAGGGTGGTAGTAGTGGTAGGCATCCAGCCCCCTGGCTAAGGGTGGTAGTAGTGGTGGGCATCCTGCCCCCTGGGTGAGGGTGGTAGTAGTGGTGGGCATCCTGCCCCCTGGCTAAGGGTGGTAGTAGTGGTGGGCATCCTGCCCCCCTGGGTGAGGGTGGTAGTAGTGGTGGGCATCCTGCCCCCTGGCTAAGGGTGGTAGTAGTGGTAGGCATCCAGCCCCCTGGCTAAGGGTGGTAGTAGTGGTGGGCATCCTGCCCCCTGGCTAAGGGTGGTAGTAGTGGTGGGCATCCTGCCCCCCTGGGTGAGGGTGGTAGTAGTGGTGGGCATCCTGCCCCCTGGCTAAGGGTGGTAGTAGTGGTAGGCATCCAGCCCCCTGGCTAAGGGTGGTAGTAGTGGTGGGCATCCTGCCCCCTGGGTGAGGGTGGTAGTAGTGGTGGGCATCCTGCCCCCTGGCTAAGGGTGGTAGTAGTGGTGGGCATCCTGCCCCCCTGGGTGAGGGTGGTAGTAGTGGTGGGCATCCTGCCCCCCTGGGTGAGGGTGGTAGTAGTGGTGGGCATCCTGCCCCCTGGCTAAGGGTGGTAGTAGTGGTGGGCATCCTGCCCCCTGGGTGAGGGTGGTAGTAGTGGTGGGCATCCTGCCCCCCTGGGTGAGGGTGGTAGTAGTGGTGGGCATCCTGCCCCCTGGCTAAGGGTGGTAGTAGTGGTGGGCATCCTGCCCCCCTGGGTGAGGGTGGTAGTAGTGGTGGGCATCCTGCCCCCCTGGGTGAGGGTGGTAGTAGTGGTGGGCATCCTGCCCCCTGGCTAAGGGTGGTAGTAGTGGTAGGCATCCTGCCCCCTGGCTAAGGGTGGTAGTAGTGGTGGGCATCCTGCCCCCCTGGGTGAGGGTGGTAGTAGTGGTGGGCATCCTGCCCCCTGGCTAAGGGTGGTAGTAGTGGTGGGCATCCTGCCCCCCTGGGTGAGGGTGGTAGTAGTGGTGGGCATCCTGCCCCCCTGGGTGAGGGTGGTAGTAGTGGTAGGCATCCTGCCCCCTGGCTAAGGGTGGTAGTAGTGGTAGGCATCCAGCCCCCTGGCTAAGGGTGGTAGTAGTGGTGGGCATCCTGCCCCCCTGGGTGAGGGTGGTAGTAGTGGTGGGCATCCTGCCCCCTGGCTAAGGGTGGTAGTGGTGGTGGGCATTTGGCACCCCCTGGCTAAGGGTGGTTGTGGTGGTTGGCATCCAGCCCCCTGGGTTGGGGTGGTGGCGCGCATTCAGGCCCCTGTGTGCATATGTGGCATTGGTGATGGGCATCCCGCCCCTATGGTGCTGCTGTTGCAAGTATATTCAGATTCCCCGTGTATGTGTGTGATGTGTCGTGTACGTGTTGTATGTGTTTTGTGGTTGGTGTCTGACTTACCTTCTGCGCCGTACGCGTCCGTGCCTGTTCCGGTAGTAGATGTAGAATATTGGTATGATCGGGACGAAGGGATTCATGGTTGGTTCGTGTCGTTCGTCCTTCTCGTTGCTTCGCGTCGTCCTCGTCGCTTGGCTTCGTCCTCGTCGCTTCGCTTCGTCCTCGTCGCTTCGCGTCGTCCTCGTCTGTGCTGTGTTCGTCTCGTAGCCGTGGATCGTGTTGTGGCGCGATTCGGAGCTTATGTGCGCCTCTCCCGGATGCTTTGACGTGCCGTGCGTAGCGACGGGTTCGGCGCGTACGGAAAGCGCATCGTACTTGTCCGGCCGGACGGGGCTGCATTTTCCCTTCCGTGCGACTCGATTCGGCGTTTCCGGATTCGCCTCGGTCGGAGAACAGGACCTGGTTTGGGTGAGTACGGCTCGGCCGGAATTTTTGCTGTTGTGCGCATCGTACTTGCTCGTTCGGTGTGCTGTACGGATCGGTCGGGAAACTGGCTTTCGCATGGCTTTTTTCCCGACCGAATAGTATTGGGTGCGCCTCCGACCGAGATCGGAATCGGCCCCATGGTCTACTGATACTCATGTAGAAAATAATGGAGGAGACTTAAAATAAACCCCCAAGGAAATAATCTTAAATTATTTTAAATAGTCAAAAATATAAATATGTTTCAAAATATAAAAAATAAAACATCTGATTATAAAATATTTAACAATTTTTTAAATGTAAAATTTTTTGTAACATTATTAAAATATAATTAAACTACTTTTAATTTATTCAGTACATCACTTTTAACCATTATTAACGCATAATAAAAATGTTTTTATTACTTTCGAAGGAACGTATTTTTTAATTTAAACTTCAGAAAATATTTTTCATGTAATATATTTGAGTGAATTAAAGATTTATTTCAAACTTAAATTATTAGTGCTGTAGAATGTTTATACTGGTCGACATTTTATAAAACAAAATACAAAATTAATTTTTATTCATATTTAACAGAAATTTGTTTACTGGATTAATATAAAGTTTAATAAACTTTCTTTAAATTTTTCCTATACTTTGCAATAGAGAGAGACCTCCGCTCCTACTAAGAAATCTCCCTATGGTAAAGTATAGGGAAAACTAAAAAAAATGTATTTAACTAAAACAATTGTAAAAATATTTCTCTGTTAAATAATAATTTAAAAATGTTTTACACTTGTTTTAAATGTAGCACAAAATTAAAAATCATATGGCACTATTAACTTAATTTTGAATTAAATCTTTAATTAAATATATTAAATTAAATTAAATAAAAATATTTTTCGGAAGTATAAATGTTTGAGTTTTAGCTTTTTTCAAATATTAAATTATATTTTTTAACTATTTTAAATAATTTAATTTAACACTATTTCCTAAGGGTGTTTATTTTAAGTCCCTACCTCTTATTCTTTTCTATGGGACAGTGTTACAGTACCATTGGTTGGAAAGGTGTGGTGCTAGACTTACTCCAGCTCCAAGCTGAAGTAATTTACTACTGTTTTGGATCCCTTTTGTAGGGCAGTTTGTGAACAGTAATGGACTTACTCTTTTGTGGGTGGCTCCATGTCCCTCCATAAACCCTTCCTTATTCCTCCCTAAATCCCTCCCATTTAGTGGTAAGTTTGCCCATTTTTACAGCCACTTACCCTGGCCCCTCCCACATTTACTACTAATGGGGCCGATTACGATCCCGTTCTGAAGGGCTCCGAATTGGACTCTGGCTTGCCGAATCCGATTCGGAACCCTTGTTTCCGACCGAATCGTACCCAGTTCCGAACTACCGATTACGATGCCTGGAAAACCATTTGAGCTGTCCGAATCGGTTCCGAAAGGCATTCCTACAGGTCGAGCCTTTCGGAGTCGATTCGTGCAGCTCTATGGACATGGTTTCCGAGCAAGCGATTACGATGACAGATTCGGACAGCCGTTCCGATTTGGTTTGCCCAGAACGAAACGGCTGTCGGAATCGGTCTTTGGGGCCCCTTAGCAGGCACCCATTCACCCGGGTGCTCCGAATCGGGCCCGTGGGGGTACCCTAAGGACCCCCCCTTTCCTACCATGCACAGTGTGGCAGGCACCAAGGGGTGCCCGCCACAGGGTGCACGATTTTCCCCAGCCATCCCTTTCTTCAATGGGAGCCTGTGTTCTCGTTCGGAACATAGGCTCCTATTGAAGTCAATGGGAGTCTGACCGAATCGTATCTAGAAGCATCCGGATGCATCCAAATCGCTCGGTCGGACTCCCCCAATCCGAGTCATCCGGAAAGCATTCCGAACAGTATCGTAATCGGCCCCTAAGTAGTAAACTTACATGTGTGAGGATCACCCTACAGAAAAGATAGGATGTGGAGATTTACACTAGTAAGTTTGTGAATAGCATGTTCTAGTACTTTAGTAGTAGTGTTGTAGTACAATTAACCATACTAAAAATGCAGTTTGTGAATAAACCCCAAGTATGTATGATGCACCCTCTGAACTACATCCTTCACAATTTAACCTGCTAGTTCCCTGACCACCTTATCTCAACCCCATTTTCGCTCCCAGGACCGACCTTCATCCTATTCCATTTCAATGAGTCATCCAGTATAGAGAAAAAATACAGATCTCTTTACTCAGTCCTGCCTCTCAAACAATCACTGTAGGAAAGTAGGATCTGCTTTCATGGTCACGCCCACTTTTTGCTGGTGTTATTATGTTTTACTGACTAGTCTGACTGGGATCCTGCCAATCCAGACCCCAGTCTCTGTGCTTCTTCCCTAAATTGGACATGGTGAGTACTTAGGTACCCCCCCACATTGGCTACTGATATGCCCTTGTAAGTCCCTAGTATATATGGTACTAAGGTACCCAGGGCATAAGTACACCAGGGATCCCCCATGGGCTGAAGCATGTATTACGCCACCCATGGGAGACCACTTAAATTAAGACTACAGGCCTGCCATTGCAGCCTGTGTCAGCTGGTGCTAGCACCACTTACGACAGATATAAGTTTCCTTACATCTGAAGTCACTGCACTTAAAACCTATAAGTCACCCTTAAGGCATGCCTTTCAATCCTGAACACAGGGTGCTCGGTTATAAGTGTGAGGGTGCGCCTGAATGAGCAGGACACCCCTACAATATTCAGAGTCCATTCTCCCGGTTTGTAAGTGCATCAGCCATTACAATATATAGAGTGGCCATGCTGTCATTACGTGATGGATAACTCTAAACTGGCTGTAACGAACCCTGTCGTGTTTGTTATCAAACAAGTTGGAATCATACCCCAACACTGTAAAAGGTGTTGGAGGTATGATTCCATGCACTGTAAAGCTCCTTCGGGACCTCAGTGCTCCTGGTACCTGTCTTCTAGACCCGGACAGCAAACTATGGCTGCTGATGACCAGAGACACGATTCTGCCCTCCTGCTGCTGAGCCAAGCTTGAGCAGGGGAAGGAAGGACAATAGGTTTCCTATCACAGGGAGGTGTGACCACCTCCCAGACAGGACTTATTGTATTGGGACAAGGGGGGGGCACTTGCCAGTGCCATTAGACTGCTTTGGAGGGCACATTTGGTGCCCTCCTTACATACTCCAGTTGAAACCAGTTCAGGGAGCCGTTGGCTCCTGCTCGGGCACGAAACTGGACAAAGGGCATGGGAGTATCCATCCCACTGTCCAGCCCCTCCTCTCGGAGGAACCCCTGAATCGTCCCAACCCTTTTCTTAGGGTACTTAAGGGCTTACCTGAGGGTGGGTCCCTAGATTCGTCGTGGGACAAGATTCAGATCTGAAACCACTTAAACTCCAACTGTCTGGGCACTTTGGACTTCACTGGACTTTGCTTTGGGAACCAAGACTGCAACTGGGACGGCTCCTGCTGCTCCTGGTCTCATCGTCCTGCCAGTCTTCTGCAACGTCCATGCCTGTGCTCCATACAGCTTCTTCACAGGGCCTGTGGACATCCAAGACAAACGAAGGAATCTCCCTTGGAGTGAAGGAGTCACTTCCCTGCATCTGCAGGCACCACAACGAACCTGATCGGTCTGCTGTTCCTGAGCTCCTAAGGACTCTGAAAGGTTCAGCAACACAGATGGTGGTTCTGCAACTTCCTCAAGGCCTGCCCTGTCTTCACAGCAAGTTTGAAGGCAGTATCCCTCGTCGGAACCGCGGGAGCAGTACCCCTGTGAACCGCATCGACTTGCCGTTGCCAAAGCTTGTTGGCTCTCTCCTCCAGAGATCTTCGTGCTCCAAGAAGCTCTAGCCTCAAGCATCTCCTGCAGCCAAGATCTTTGTATGCACCGCATCCTTTGTACTGTGGGCCTTCATCCTTTGGTGAGCTGTTCAAGGTCCTCTTGCGACTCCTGTGCCTCCGGCCTGAGGGTCCTCTCGAGGGTCTTCTTTGGCTCCAGAGGGCTCCCCTGCTTGCTTGAGCCTGCTCTGACTTATTTTCTCGTGGTGAGTCACTTGGATCTTGCTGGTCCCGACATTGCACCTTTTTCTACGACTATGGGGTCGATTCCGATCTCGGCCGGAAGCGCACCGAATACGATTCGTCCGGAAAAAATACGAGCCGACCGCGCTTTTCCCGACCGATTCGAACAGTCGTCCGAGCGAGCAAGTACGATGCGCATTACTGCTAAAATTCCGACCGAGCCGAACGTTCCCATTCCAGCTCCAGTTCCCCGACCGAGCCGGATCCGTAAACGCCGATTCGAGTCGCACGGAAGTAAATACACAGCACCTTCCGGCCGGACTAGTACGATGCGCACTCCGTACGCGCCGAACTGGTCGCTACGTCCGGCACGTCAGAGCATCCGGGAGAGCTGCACATAAGTTCCGATTCGCACCACAAGACGATCCACGGCTACGAGACGAACAAGCCAGCTACGAGTACGAGTCGAAGCCACGATAAACCCGAACGAGACGAACCAACCATGAATCCCATCGCGAAGGTCCTACCAATACTGTACATCTATTACCGGAACCGGTACGGACGCGTACGGCGCAGACGGTAAGTCAGACACCCACTACACAAACAAACGACACGTACCCGACATATGTCACACACACATAGGGATGCAGAAATGACGTACACTAGCAACAGCCGAACCATAGGGGCGGGATGGCTATCACCAATGCCATACACACCCATAGGGGCCTGATGGCTACCACTACCACCACCCCTACTCATGGGGGCTGGAAGCCTGTCACTACTACCATCCCCACTCATAGGGGGATGGATGCCTACCACTACCACCACCCCTACTCATGGGGGGCTGGATGCCTGTCACTACTACCATCCCCACTCATAGGGGGATGGATGCCTACCACTACCACCACCCCTACTCATGGGGGGATGGATGCCTAGCACTACCACCACCCCTACTCATGGGGGGGCCTGGATGCCGGTCACTACCACCACCCCTACTCATGGGGGCCTGGATGCCGGTCACTACTACCATCCCCACTCATAGGGGGATGGATGCCTACCACTACCCCTACTCATGGGGGCCTGGATGCCTGTCACTACTACCATCCCCACTCATAGGGGGATGGATGCCTACCACTACCACTACCCCTACTCATGGGGGCCTGGATGCCAGTCACTACTACCATCCCCACTCATAGGGGGAGGGATGCCTACCACTACCACTACCCCTACTCATGGGGGCCTGGATGTCTGTCACTACTACCATCCCCACTCATAGGGGGATGGATGCCTACCACTACCACCAACCCTACTCATGGCGGCCTGGATGCCTAGCACTACCACCACCCCTACTCATGGGGGCCTGGATGCCGGTCACCACTACCATCCCCACTCATAGGGGGATGGATGACTACCACTACCCCTACTCATGGGGGCCTGGATGCCTGTCACTACTACCATCCCCACTCATAGGGGGATGGATGCCCACCACTACCACCACCCCTACTCATGGGGGGCTGGATGCATGTCACTACTACCATCCCCACTCATAGGGGGATGGATGCCTACCACTACCACCACCCCTACTCATGGGGGGCTGGATGACTAGCACTACCACCACCCCTACTCATGGGGGCCTGGATGCCTAGCACTACCACCACCCCTACTCATGGGGGCCTGGATGCCAGTCACTACTACCATCCCCACTCATAGGGGGATGGATGCCTACCACTACCACTACCCCTACTCAGGGGGGCCTGGATGCCTGTCACTACTACCATCCCCACTCATAGGGGGATGGATGCCTACCACTACCACCACCCCTATTCATGGGGGCCTGGATGCCTAGCACTACCACCACCCCTACTCATGGGGGCCTGGATGCCGGTCACTACTACCATCCACACTCATAGGGGGATGGATGCCTACCACTACCACTACCCCTACTCATGGGGGCCTGGATGCCTGTCACTACTACCATCCCCACTCATAGGGGGATGGATGCCTACCACTACCACCACCCCTACTCATGGGGGGCTGGATGCCTGTCACTACTACCATCCCCACTCATAGGGGGATGGATGCCTACCACTTCCACCACCCCTACTCATGGGGGGCTGGATGCCTAGCACTACCACCACCCCTACTCATGGGAGCCTGGATGCCTAGCACTACCACCACCCCTACTCAT
>CAWUFW010028774.1:0-20641 GCA_963921515.1 Calotriton arnoldi | reverse complement strand
ATAAAGTGTCGATAACTCGGCGGTAGCTCCTTGAGAATATGCCCCAGGGTGTGTAGCAAATGTGGTAGTAGCTACCATACAGCTGATTCAAATAATTGTTGGGCTATTGGGAAGGAGTGTAGAGGGTGTGGCTGTAAAGGTCATTACGCTAGGATGAGTAGAGAAATCAATAAATGCAAAGTAGCCATGTTGTCAGAGGAGGCATCTAGTGGTGACTATACAGTTAGGCCTAATAGAGTTCTATGAGTTGGATCATCTCAGGAGGATGAAGTGGTCAAGGAAGAGATTTTATTTGCAGGAGGGTCAAGTACAGAGGAATGGGGAAGGAATAGGCCAAAGGCAGAGTTTATCATCAGGAACAGGAAAGTTGACTTGATGGTGGATTCAGGGTTGTTATATACCATAACACCCAAAAAGGTGTTCCAAGCGGAGTGGCCCAGTGTAAGATTGTTGCCAAAAGACACAAATCCTGGTGGGTATCAAGGAGAACAGACAAATATTGTAGGCTACATGCTTACGGACATTAATTTCAAAAACAGATTGGTCAAAGGCAAAGTTTTCATAGATGAATCAGGGCCACATATCTTAGGTTGATATCACCAGTATGATCTCAACATTAAGATTGATCCCAATGCTGCAGTAATGGTAGTAGATGACTTGACTGTGGAGGACATTTTAGAGGGTGCTAAGGAGTTGTTCGGGGAAGAGCTAGGACACTTGCAGGGGTATGTACATAAAATAGAAGTCAGTCCAGGGGCCATACCAGTTCAGCATAAGGTTAGGAGGGTCCTAATAATGGTGAGAGATGAAGTAATGAAAATGTAGGATGAAATGTTGGGTAATGGTGTCTTATAATCAGCGGAAACTTCAGTTTGGATTTCTCCAGTAGTCACCACTGAGAAGGATGAAGGCAAATTGTGCTTCTGTGTTGACTTGAGAAGCGTAAATCAGAACATAGTTTCCAATACATTTCCGTTGCCTAACATAAATGAGCTGGTCTTACTGTGGCAAGGTGGAAATTATTTTTCAAAATTAAATCTCTGGCATGCGTATCACCAAATTTGATTGCATGATTCTTCTAAACAATTAACAGCATTCATTACAATGGAAGGCACTTTTCAGTTTACCAGGTTGCCGTTTGGGCTATCCTCAGCTGCAAGTGTTTTTCAAAGAATGATGTCAGAAGTTTTCAAAGGTTTAAAGAATGTAATCTATTTCCAGGATGATATCTTAATCTTTGGTGATAGTGTGAGCACTCACAATATGGCTCTAAAAGAGATGCTTGCCAGGCTATTGGAGTCTGGACTAACACTACGCAGAGAGAAATGTGCATTCTTGGTCAGTGAGGTGGAATATTTGAGCCACATGATTTCATTTGAAGGCGTGAAACCAAAAAAATACTTACTTGCCTCAATAAGATTTGCTCCAGTTCCTTGTAGTAAAGACCAGTTGCGTTCATTTCTAGGTCTAATTGAGTATTACTCGAAGTTTGTAAAAAATTGTGCGAGTAAAACAGAACTGTTGAAAATGCTCATGAGGAAGGGTGCAAATTTTTTATGAGGACCGGGGCAAGGGAAGTGTTTTGAGTTAATAAAAGAAGAGATTTGTGGTGCAGACATTCTTGTACCTTTCAATGTTAATGGTAACACTATTGTGACGGTGGATGCAAGTGACACCGGCATTGGAGCAGTATTGTCTCAAAATGTGGGTTCCTCGGAGAAAACGGTGGCTTTTGCTTCGCGCACTCTGACTGTTGTAGAGCGGCACTACTCTGTTTTAGAGAAAGAGACCTTAACAGCAGCTTGGGGTGTAGAATATTTTAGAACATATGTGCTGGGACGCAACATTATTCTTTGCGCTGATCACAAGCCTCTGTTAAAAAGTTTGTCACCAGGTGGTGCGGGCAAGGGTCTGCCAGATTGGCTCGGTTGGCGTCCAGGTTGTAGGAATACAACTTTCAGGTGGAATTTATACCTGGCTGGCAGAATGTGCAAGCAGATTGTTTATCACGTCTACCCTTGGATTGGAAGAGTGTGGATGAGGTGGGGGGACTAAGTGTGCAAGGGAAGGGGCAACTGCCAGTGTGGAAGATGTGGTCCAGTGGAGTCATGGTGCAGTTTGTAAAGATGAGTGGGTGGTTGCCATGGAGAAGGATGAGGTTTTGAAAACAGTGTTAAATCTCATTCTCAAAGGTGGGAGAAGGAAGAGCACTTTGTCTAACACTGTTAGGCCTTTTAATGCGGTAGTGGATAAATTGTCAACAGTTGCTGATCAAATTGTTATTCAGGGGGATAAAATGTTCCCTCCATTTAGCATCCGCAGGAGATTGTTTGACATAGCCAATGAAGGACACTTGGGACAGACAGTAACAAAGTAGAGGTTGAGATGTGAATTTTGGTGGCCAGGAATGGATAGTGAGGTGGTTGACTTGGTCAAAAGGTGTCATGAATGCAGTGAGTGTGAGAAGAGGTTGAAGGTTGGAACACAAGTTGTACCAAGTTCTATTCATGAGCCTGGACAGGTGTGGCATAGCGTGTGTCTGGACTTCATTGATCCCATGGCCGGAGTTGAACATAATAAGAGATTTGGAATTGTCCTAATGGATGTTCATTTCAGGTGGTTGATTGTGCATTTATTACCTGAAATCATTACAAGAGTTACTATAAAAGTTTTGCTTGAAATATTTAAAGAGGAAGGCTACCCGGCTGTGCTTATAACAGACAATGGCACACAGCTGACTTCTGGAGAGATGAGAGAGTTCTTGTGTTTTTGTGGAATAAAGCACTCTCGCACTGCGCTTTATAATCCACAAGCCAATGGAATCGTGTAGAGAGCCAACCGCATGGTTAAGGGTGCAATTGAGTTACCTTTAGCCAATAACTTGGATGTGGAGGAAGCCATTTGTGACTTGTTGTGGGCTTATCGCACGACTGAGAATGCTGCCACCAGTGTGGTGCCTTTTGTTGCCATGAGATGGAGAAAGCCTTCAACTAAGTTATTACCTTCTTGGATAAGTGTTAGACTTGGCATCTTTTGGAGTGTTTCCCCTGTCTTTTTGCTTTTTGACCTCCCAGTTTTGACTCTGTTTTTGCTGGTTTAGTGTCTCTGCGCACTTTCTCACTGCTGTTCAGTTTTAAAGTGCAAGTGCTCCTGTTGTAAATTATGTTATGGATTGGTGTTTTAATGATTGGCATATTTGATTTACTGGTGAGGCCCTAGTAAAGTGCACTGAGAGTGGCATGGCTGGTAAAGCAAATGCTACTAGTGTGCTTGCAGCACTGGTTGTGTCACCCACAGAAGAAGCCCTGAAAAGGTAATCCAGACATGCCACCGCAGAGTCTGTGCACAGTTTGTAACTGCCATGTCGACCTGGCAAGTGCACCCACTTGCCAGGCCCCAACCTTCCCTTTTTCTACATGTCAGTCACCCCTAAGGTAGGCCCAAGGTACCCCTGTGTATGTTAAAGGTAGGACAAGCACTGATGTGTGTGACATGTCCTGGTGGTGAATTACAGTGCATTTAGTTTTTCACCATTGCAAGGCTGCCTGTTCCCATGGGACAGAATGGGGAGTTTGCTTATACCATCTTATAAACATAACTACCCCTGGGAACAAGGTAGAAAAATAAAGTTTAGTATGTCTGGACTCAGAATGTTAAAATGCATCTTTTAGTGAAGATGATTTTTACATTCTATGTTTGAAAATACCATTTTTAGAAAGTAGGCATTTTCTTGCTTAGCCATCCTGTGTGCCTCTGCTGGGGTTGTGAATTGAATGTCTGGTTTTGGGATGACAGGGGCTGGAGAGGGGCAGTGGCTCCAAAGAGCCTGATGGGTCAGGGCTGGGATGAATAGACCTGGGCTGCATTTAGAGTAGTGGGAGGTGATTTCCTTGCACCTGAATGGGCCTCGTCTGCCTAGCACAATGCCATCTCCACCGCCTGCCAGGAAGCTGCACCAGTGAGGATAGAACTGGTTTGGGCTGGGTACAGACACTCTCTGCCTTCAGAGAACAAAGGATTTGGTGGTATAAATAATGGGGCCTAGACCCCAGAACTTTATAACTCTTTTGGACCAAGAAGACTGCCAAGAAGAAGAGCTGGAGAAGCTGTGAGGAGGAACTACTACTTTTCTGAGTGCTTTGCTGTGTTGGCCTGCAGTGGCTGCTTCTGTCTTGGGCAGTGAAAGGACTGGACTGAACTTTCTACAACTTCTTTATTGAGTTTCCCCAAGGGCTTGAGGTAGAGCTTGCCCCCTGTTCAAGAAGTCTCAGGAACAGCAAAGACTTCAAGTTCTTCTGCCCTCAGCACTGGGGACTGTGTGTTTTGTGCTGCAACAGAAGAAAAAGCAACCCTACGCCGTCTACGATGCCGCTGCCGACTCCATGTCATGAAGGCACTGCAGAGGGCACCGCCGCAACGCCGCACCGCAACCCTGGTCTCACCGATGACACCTGCTGATGCCGACACCGAGCCGCAGCTTGCACCGCGACCTGTGGGCACCGCACTCCGCACCGCCTTGCTTCACATTGTTGCCCTGGTATCCCCGACTACGACGCTTCAAGCCGACATCGATGCCGCTGCTTGCACCATGGTTCGAGGGCACCGCTCATAAGTTACATGACGCACCGCCCTCATTAGCACCACAGCCATGGCCTACCAATGCCCTTGACTCCAGTTCGTCAGCCGACGACATCGCTTCAGCAACGATGACGCCGCTGCTTGCACCGTGACCTGCCAGCACCGCGACGAGCACCGCATCACTTTGCACCGCTGCCCTGGTCTCTTGACGCCGCTGGATGACCATCACCGAACCGCTGCCTGCACTGCGACCTGAGGGCACACCACGCCGCACCACTGCACTTCGCACCGCAGCACCCGACGCCTGCCGATGTCGGTGCTCCCGACTTCAACCGCGATGAGTGCGATCTGATACGCGTGTGACTTCAAGGGACCGACCACTCCTGCACCGACCTCCAGAACCGACGCCTGCAGATGCCGTGCTTTCGGAGCTCAATGAGAGGTTGCCAATGCCCCGCATTTCTAAAGGTACTGTTTTGCGGGTCTTCCCGACACCATAGCTGGCCCGCGATGCCGCGGTCAGCCAGAACTGTTTGGATTTGTTGTTCATGATGCCGTGATAGCCTCAGACGGAACTATCGACTTCAAGGAACTGTTTTTCAAGTTTATTTTGATAACTGAAGATTTCTAAGTACTGTATTGTGGATTTGTATCATTTTTGGTCTTGTCTTAAATATATAAAAATATTGGATATTTTTCTAAACTGGTGTGGTGTCCTTTTGTAGTGCTTACACTGTATTACTGTTGGTTATGTGCAAATGCTTTACACACTGCCTCTAAGATAAGCCTGACTGCTCATGCCAAGCTACCAGGGGGGGAGCAGGGGTTATTTTAGGAGTGTAACTCCCGTATCCTGACTAGAAGGAAGGGTCCCTACTTAGACAAAGGTGCAAACCCTTGCCAACCAGAGACCCCCATTTTTAACAATAAGGGAGTTGGTTGAGGGGAAAGGAGAGAGTGTCAGTAATGAGAGTGACCGCCCCCCGTGTTCCTGGTGAGAGTAAGAGTCAGTCGAGCATTCACAAAGGGGATTGGGTCAAAGTGAGGTCTGGTCATTTGCAGAATGGTTTGAGCAAATTTTGTGGTCCTTTTCAAGTTAAGCTGGTTCATCAGTGGCATGTGGTGTTGGTCAATGGGGAAAGATGGAATTTGCATAGGGTGGCTAAATATTGTTCAAGTGACAAGTCACCCAGGAGGAGTGAAGAGGGAGGTGCGTGTTCTAGTTACATGTTAGTGCAGGATCACCATTTATTAAGTAATCCTCGTGTGAATTAAAGTTTGAGAGTTGCGGGACCGGGTGGTGATAATTTGGGAAGTTATCAGAATGTCAATGTTAGTGACCAGGATGTACCTTGTCATCAGACTACACAATGTTGTCAGAGACCTCTGCAAATCAGGAGGCTTCCAAGTTACTGGCAAGATTTTGTGGTAGAGTAGCTCATTCCCTGTTTGCTTCGTTTTGTCATGTACCAATGGTGAAAGTATCTTAAGGAAAGTTGTATAGTTGCTTAATTGATATTGGGGTTTCACAACATTTATTTACAGATGTGGTAACTTCATTCTGTTTATGCCACGCAATGTGGGTTTCATATTTGTTTTCTGATATTATATCTTATTGCTATTTTCATGTTTGCTGTTTTCTTTCCCTTACAGGAGATGCCTTTGGCTTTAAATTCTGTTTTCTGCATTTGTTCTTTTTACTTTATATTGAAAGCCTTTACAGGCTTATTATACTACCTCCTGTTTTGAGGGAAGGGGGATATGTTGTGATCTTGCTTATATGGTTCTGTTATGTTGACATGTAGAACCGTCATGTACGGGTGTTCTGTTGTCATGGTGCTGTCCTCGCAGCACAGCAGCTTTGCCAGTTGTTGCTGGCTGTTGAGAGGAGCGGTAAAGAGTCAGAATATCGAGTAGGAAATGTCGACTTGCACTAATATCGAGTCCAAAATATCGAGATACATAAATATCGACTGCAAGAATATCGTGGTCAAGAATATTGAGTTTCAGGTAAGAAATATCGTTTTCTAAAATATTGAAGTAATTAATATCGTTTGCAAAATTCTAGTTGTAAAAAATATCGTTTTTTTTTAGTTAGTGTTATGTATTTTAGTATGTATTTTAAATGTATGTGCTCAATTTTTTTGTCTAAGAATTGCATTTGTTTTTTAATATATGTGTTACATTTTTAGAAGTGATTAATTTTATTTTAATTAAATTTTGCGTTTTAGTTCCGTAGCGGGTTGTGGGTTTATAGGGGAATAGGGTGGGAAGTAATTTAATTATAATAAATTGAATATTCATTTTTATTTATTAGTATTTATTTATTTTTGATTTTATAGTGTTAATTGTGGGAATTAATTTATAATTAATTAATTAATAATTGGCTGTTAATTTTATTGATTAATTAATTGGTAAATATGTGAATTGTGTCATTTTTTTAGGAGCGGGTTGAGGGTTTATAGGGGAATAGGGTGGGAAGTAATTTAATTATAATTAATTTATTAATATTTTTTATTAATTAATATTTATTTATTTTATATTTTAAATTGTTTATTGTGGGAATTAATGTATTATTAATTATGTATTCATTGGTTGTTAAATATTATTAATTAATTAGTAATTATGTTAATTGTGTTATTTTTTAGGAGCGGGTTGTGGGTTGATGGAGTAGGGTGGGAAGTAATTTTATTTTAATACATGTATTAATATTTTTAATATAATATTTAATTTATTTTATTTTATAGTGTTAATTGTGTGAATTAATTTATTAATAATTATTTATATTTTGCTTGTTAATTGTTATGAATTATTTAATTAATTGTTAATTAATTATGTTAATTGTGTCATGTTTTACGAAATTGGTGGTTGTATTTTTAGGGGAATATGGTGGGAGGGAATTTATTTATAATTAATTAATTATGTGTTAATAAATGCTAATTAGTTAATTACATTTTAAATATGCCAATTGTGTAATACTTTTGAGTTGTGAGTTGTGGGGTTTATAGTGGTAAATGGTGGGAAGTAATTTTTTTTAAATTAATTAATGATTTGTTGTTAATTGATATTAATTGATTAATGTAAAATTAGCTATGGAAATTGTGTAAATATTTTTAGGTGTGCGTTTTGGTGTTTTTTGAGTTAGGGGGTGGAAAGTAATTTAGTTTTAATTAATCATTACTTGGGGGCACATTACGATGGCGGGCGGAAGCACCACCGCCGTGCTGGCGGATGCAAAAACCACCAGTTACCGCCGGCACGCAGCAGTCCACACGCCCGTCCAATTACGATGCGAAAAGTAGGCCAAACACCGCCGGCAAGCCAGCAACACCGTCCGCCATCAAAGTGCGCCCGTACATGTAGCGGCGCAGCTCAACTGACACACACCGTCCGACGAAACACGTCCCGCCCGGCGCATAAATTACGATGCCGCAAACAAACGGCTCCCACGGCCAAGAGATACCGTACGACAAACCGAAGCGGTAACACGGATGCCGAGCACGGACAACGAAGAAGCGGCTCCCCGAGCATGAATCCAGCACTGCAGGCACTCCCCATGCTTCTGCTGATGCACCACCAAGGACGCAACGTACCGCGGAGACGCAGGTAGGCACACACAGAACAAGTGCACGCAAACAGCGCACACAGTGCAAGGGCGGAAAAAGCGGACAACCCCCACCAGCGCGTGTACACTACACATCCACCATCGCATCCACATATGACACACAGGCCAAATCGTAACATCGCAGAACACATGTGTACACACCACCTGGGACTAGGAACCAACCACCCCGTCACGGCCCCAAAGCGCCGATGACGCCGCCACACATGCGCACAACGCAGAGGCCAACCGCAGCGCCATGCATGCGTCGCACACAGACACAGGGACACAACCAAGCAGCACACACATCAGCCCCACCCCGAACGCACATGACACGTGACAGGCCGGCCACAGACATGTCCCCAACGCCCAATTCACGGACAACACCCAAAGCCACACAACCGACACACACATGTCAGTGAAGACACGCAACAGCAGGACACACCCCAGTGTAACAAACATGGCGTAGCACACAGCGGCGGCAACACCAACTAGGAGAAGCAGGGCCCCTTCGGGAAGAGGAACGCCAGTACCACACAGAAACACCCATACCACCCTGCACATATGAACAAGACATATAAAACGGAACACCAAAGAGCCCGGGGACCGACAACAGGTGGCCCAAGAATAACATTCACACACAAGGCCCAACGTAGAGCGGAAAGGCAGCCTGCCGCCCACACAAGGGAGAGCAGACAGCACTGAATGACCTTCCATTCCAACTCCGAAACCACAGCCCTACGACAGAAGCCGGTGAATACAGCCATTGTCCAAGAATAGACCAACACAGGCATGCCGAGGAGACTGACCACAGGGCAGATAGCGCATATCACAGAAGCACACAACGGATGGGGAAGAAAGAAGAAAACACTCCCCATGTCGGCCACATGCAAGTTAATTGGAAGGAGTCACACATCACTGACCTTGAACTGTCTGAGAAGCATGTGGGAAGAGGGCCCATGTCCTCCAAACAAGCCAACAGAACACAAGTCCTGTCTCCCTACGACTACACAGAGCTCACAGCAACCCCGGAGCGTGCACATTGCAGACTGCACACACAGCCGGAGCACGCCACCTCAACGAACCGCTGCGAAATGGCAACCGCAACACACCTACCCAACTACGCCGAACAGCTCAAGCTGTACAAAACCAACCTGTTCCATACATTGGGATGCGATCTCCTGTCCCTGCTGAACGTAAGTTACCGACTGACTTACCGCATCACATTGTTCAGCTGCGTCATGCCCGTCTTCTACTGTCGGAGGTGTCCCTACCAGCATCCCGTCGAGATATGCCTCTCCAACCCGGCATGTCTGAAGGCGGACCTGCTACCACTACTCCTCCCTCTGGACGCACACGACAGGGCCTGCTCTGCCTATGGGGGCATGGCGTATGTGGCCAACATCGCACCCGCACTGAAATGGGACCACTGTGCCTCCACACGACGGATCATCGAGAACAGCTACATCGAATGTCACCCAGCATGCCCCATCATGGTCCTCCAAGGGACAACTTACGAACAACACCTTGACAGCCACCATCCGCTACATTGGCTGGCAAACATGTACACCACCAATGACATGGAAGCCCTGCTGGACGGCATCGCATACCTGACAACCTGTAAATACGTCGGACCACAACGCAGGTTCCCCGAGTGACCTATGATGTCCAACCCCGCACCCATGCTTAGCTTCCGCACGGACTGGCCAGTCACCACCACAACAGCCATACCAAACGACCGGCAACTGTAACCACACCATCAACGACATCGCCATGACATCGGATATGACCGGGACATGCACACTGTTCCCCATCACATCCAGGAACACCGCATGCATCGTGGGAGGCAGTGGCATGGGCTCTGTGTATCGCACCCACATGGACGGAACTGCACGAACAACCAGGACACGACATGGATCCAGCGCACATGGACACACACACCGCTCAGTGGACATGAATAGGTCGCCTGGAGTCTGTGGGTGCTGCACCCCTCCCACCCCCGCCCCGGGAATCCCATACCAGGACCTTTGCATGGACGACAAGTGCATACAACAACAACACGACCCCAGTGACTGTGACATGTCCAGTAACCACCACAGTGCAACAACAAGTGGCACGCCGCTGCATGCACGCAAGCACATGCCCTGATGTCATCTCACATGCACGCGTGCATGAGGAACAACCGCAGCAAACCTGTCACATGGAACTGAGATGGACTGTGCCCATGATGCCAAGCGGTCTGGTAGGCTACATGTATACCGTCTGTGTCAAAGTCCGCAGCTCCGCAGCTATACGTAAATGTACATTAGCACAGCCTTGGCCAAGCAGATGTCACTCTGAAGCCCACATCCCACATGCAACAGCCAATCACATGTAACCCCACACCCTATCCCATTTGCAATCATGCTCAGTATATCCTCAACATGTATTCCGCTGCCAGTAGTGTCCACTATACTGCATCACAGAGGACAGAAGACACAATATAATGTTTGAAACCAAAACTGTCTCCGCTGACTCATTTCACAAGTACGAATGAGAGAGGATGAGAGTATGTGAAGTACACGGCAGTCGTGACATGACCATGTAGTCCACTGGTATTGGATGTCAACGCAAATGAGTAGCACTACTGTGGAAGACACACATGTGTCGTGTGAAGTCGTATGGACGCAGTGCTCAGGTGGGTGGGTGCGACGGGTAGATGCGCACATGCCAAGTTGGAGCACGCCGTGTTGGGAGGGGTCATGAACAGTACACCACCGCTTCCCTGGGCATTGTGAGAGGACACCTGTCGGGGGGAGGAAACACGTGTGTGCACAGCAGCCGGGCACACGTACAAAGCGGTACCAGGCGCACCTCAGCCCACCCTCTGTGGACAAGCTGGATCCTGTTGTGCGCCCGCCATGCCCCTTGACAAGGCACACACAGCCCCAGTCGACCAGGTGTAACCCCAACATAGTCAATCCGCACAGGCGATACAGGGCACGGGATGGCAGTGGAGCATGGTGTGTGAGAGGTCTCCTCGCGCTCCTCCTGGTCATATCTCGCAGGCAATAGAACCTCAACGTCTAGCATGGCACAAGTCACATGGAAGTGTAGGGGGACGCACCACAGCACGAGCAGCACTGACGTCACGGGAGGTGGCTCGCACCATCCCATCCATTGCCCATCATACCAACCACGCCACATGCCATTGCGACTAAGTGCAAGCGCGTGCGCCACCACCCCGAGCCCTCCCCAGAGAGGCCAAAGAGTGAATGTGTGGGCCATCAGTCACAGACGGACGTGGCCTGGCCGCCAGGGCAGCCACAGCCAGTGGGTGTCGCAGGTGGCGGATCCGGAAGGCGAAGACTGTGATGCATAGTCCATGCAGGCCGGGTCTCCATTTGGGGCACCACGCAGGTGGACGGCGTCCCGCAACACATCATACCCTGAGACAGCCCACTCGTGCAACTGGACCCACACATACACTCCTTGCCCTCTCTGGTGCGAGCTTGGGGCTGCCTGTGCAAGCACTAGCCTCGCAGGTGAGCATGCATATTGGGGGAGCGAGGGGAGGACATGAGGGCTGGGGCGAAGATGACTGTATCACTGTCAGTCAGTACAAGGGATGACCCAGATGTGGAAAGGAAGAGACGTGTCCCGTGTGTACTGCAACTAGTCGCCAATCCAACTACCCCCCCATGTCCGGAATGTAAGCCCGCACCTAGGCCCGCCCATCTGCCACATCGAACATACCACCAGCACGACAACCTTCCCATTCGAAACACTGACTGGGGGTGGCGACCAGTGTACAATCATGTGTAGCCTACCCACGCGTACATGTGGGCCCTCCATGATCCATGTCACCTGCGGCTAAGTCATGACATGCGCAATGAGGGAAGTGAGGAGAGCTGTCCGCCCCACGCGCAGAAGGTGCATCAGCTCCACAGACCCAGCAGCGAGTCCAGCAGGGGTCACATGTGCAGGGGCAGCTGTGCCTGGTGTGAAGGCACATGCATATAGACAGCACATCGACCAATGTGTAGTCTGCCCACATCTACAGTCCATCATCATGCGGACATAGGAATTGAACACAGGGCAACACATCTTAGTTGGTGCACCCACCGTGACCAACAATGCGCAATCATCGACGTACCCGCCCTGTGCATGGCCCCCACCCAACGGAGGCACATCCAGTGCCACCATCCCACACACACAAGCCTACCACGGAACATGCTGTGTCCAATGGTCAGTACAGAGTCAGCGCCCATCTGGTGGAACCTGAACAGGAGACACATGCACACACATGCCAGCTCCCACTATGTACGTCTGCCACCTGGCACGTGCAATGTAACCTCTCACCTGTGACGTGTGACTGCAAGCACACAGCCGTCTTGGCATGGGGCTGTCAATGTGGACACCTGTCAATGTTTCGGGAGGTGTGATCCGTACAGTGCTGTACATAGGGTGCAGTGCTGACACCTACTACTGTCTCATATCCCCTCGTGCCACAGGTCCCACTTGTTTTGGCCGCTCAACCTGTGCCCACATCGTTGTCGTCGTGTGCCATACTCATCCAGCCGCGGAAGCAGTTCCATGCTCAGCAGACATTCATGTTGCCGTGGCGTTGCTGCTTGACGGATATGCAGTCAGTCCCCATCAGCACGCCCCGCAAGTCATTGGGGCCTAGATCCCCATGTGCATGCACATGGCAGTGGTTTGTATCACTAGCCATTGCCATTGTTGGGAGACCTGTGTAAGTGTATTGTGGCCGTGCCGTCCCAGCTTGACAGCTGGGCTGTGGCTCATGTGCTTGCTCAGTCATGTCAGTGATGTGTATGCGAAATTGCTATGTGTCGTGTTGCATTGACATGTGTCCTCTGCCATTGTCCCTAGGCGGAGACCGAACATTGACCGCCCATACCAATTGCTGGCGGACATGGACGATACAGAGGTTATTAGGAAGTTTCGGCTGGACAGGCCAACCCTGCATCGACTGTGTGCCATATTAGAACCCCATCTCCGTCCCCGCAGGGTGTATCCGACTGCTGTCACCCCCACGGCTAAGGTGATGGCCGCCATGCATTTCTTCGCCACTGGGTCATTCCAGCACACAGTGGGCATTGGAGGAGGGATGTCCCAGCCCATGTTCAGCAAGGTGCTGAGGGATGTACTGGCAGCCATGATGCTGTACCGGAACAGGTACATCCGCTTCCCCAGGGCTCGTGAATTGGCGGCAGTGAAGGGTGCATTCTATGCCCTTGGCAGAATCCCACACGTCGTTGGAGCCATTGACTGCACACATGTCGGCCTTGTTCCACCACAGGCCACTGAGCACCTGTACCGCAACAGGAAGCACACGCACTCCCTGAATGTGCAAGTGGTGTGCCTTGCGGACATGGTGATCACCCACGTGTGTGCAAAGTTCCCAGGCTCGGCCCATGACGCACACATAATGCGCAACAGCATCTTGCCACGACTGATGTCCAATATGCAACAGGATCGTGCCTGTATTGTCGGTGAGTATGTGGAGTGGTGTAGCGTGCTGGCTGTGCGATGCTGTCCCCTGTCCAGTTGGATTAGCAACGGTTCTCTGTGTCCCTCACACCCAGGTGACTCTGCGTATCCGAATGGGGCATGGCTGCTCAGTCCATTGAGGAATCCTCGCACCCCAGCAGACGATCGCTACAATGAGGCACATGGGAGGACCAGACGTGTGGTCGAGCGTACCTTTGGCCTCCTCAAGTCCAGGTTCAGGTGCCTGGACCGCACCGAGGGTGCGCTGGCGTACTCCCCACAGAAGGTGTGCCGGATAGTGGTGGCGTGCTGCATGCTGCACAATCTGGCCATTCGGAAGCAGATCCCCCTCATCGTGGATGACGGAGATCAACCAGGGCCCCAGCCCGCAGACCAGGACAGCTCGAGTGAGGAGGACAGCGGAGAGGAGGAAGCTGGTAATGTGCGGCAGCAGCTCATCGCCCGCTACTTCACTTGACGGTGAGTGTCCATGTACGACGGCTGATGTGGCTGTATCTGTGCAGGTGTGTGTGTGCTGTGTCAGGGTGGCCGTTTGTTCACTGCGTGCTGTGTGTCAACGCTCCATGGCCAGGGTAGTATGCCACTGTTGGTGGCTGTGGCATTGTGCCCTATTGCTCTGTGCGATGTGTGTACATTGCTTGTAGTTGTTGACATGTACTGTGTGATGGGTGTGTGACACACTCATTGAATGTGCTCCTGTTCTGTCTCCCACCCCTAGGTCCCTACAGGCCCTCCGGATTCAATTGCCATGCCACGCATCAGGTGCCTTTCCGCCCAAGGTGGCCGTTGTATTCCGTACAAATAAGACACAGGGCACAAACAGCAGTTAGTGAAAAAGGTGCATTTATTACAAACTGTGACATGTGATTGTGTGTAAGGTGATGACAAAAGTGGTGCGTGCAGTGACAATGAGCTGTCGGTCATGGCTGCGTGATGATCAGGGTGTACCCACTGGTTCTATGTCCATAGTCCAACACACACATGCCATCCAGATGGCTGTGTGGAGTGGGATCGTAGTCCAAGTCAATGCAGTGGCTGGTCAAGGAAGGCTGGCGGAAGGCTGGCTGGCTGCCTCACTTGCGTTTGGAGCGTGCGAAGTCCTCCCGGGAGATCTGTTTCCACTTCGGACGGCCCCTTCCACGTTTGCGAGGGGGGTGCCTGCTTGCGACATGCTGGTGGTTGAGGTGTGATCACTGGCTGTGGACGCAGGGGAACTGGACACTGCTGCTCCACCCTGCGCCCCGGCAGGTGGTGGCGGAGGGGGAGCTGCTGTCCCTGGCTGTGACCTCACCGCCACCACCAGCTGTCCCATGAGGTCCACGATTTGGCCCATACGGGCGTCCATGGACCTCAGCACCCCCAGCACCTCACGCGTGTCTGAAGCAGACCGGACCCATTGTCCTTGGGCCTCTTCATAGGCCCCAAGGACTCTGGCCATGTGAGGCAGGGCATGGCTCCCAGGGGAGGCTGGCGTTTCCCTGACCCTGCTCCTCCTACCAGTCCTGCTGCCACCGGCCTGCCCACTAGCCACATTGCTCACCACGGTCCTCGCTGTGGCTCCCAGGGTGGATCCAGTCGTCCGGGCCACCACCTGCGCTGGGGCTGGTGCCAGCGAAGACGTGGCGGTGGTGGCGGCGGTGGTGGTCGGTGCGGCGATGGTGGCGGTTGCGGCAGTGGTAGTGGCCACAATGACCGTGGGTGTGGCCGCAACGACAGTGGCAGCAGGGGGCTGGGAATGTTCAGCAGCCCTGGATGATGGGTTGGTGGGTAGGAGGGGTCCTGGGGAGCGGCTGGGCCCTGCCACACCAGATGGGCCTGCTTGGTGGTCCGTGTCCGAAGAGGAGGACAGATCCTCCAGATCCGTGTGTCCTCGTTGGGGGCTTGTAGGCTGGCTGTGCTGGCTGCTGGCTCCATCCCCAGCATCCAGCAGTTCGTCACCTGTGGAGAGAATGAGATTTGTTATTGTGTTGCACCTGGCGAAGTATGTATTTGTCGTCTGACATTGACAGTTCGTGCAATCTCGTACATGGGTTTCCCGGAGGCGTGTGTGTGGCTGTAGCATCTGTAGTTGTGTGTGCTTGGCAATGGGACTGTGTGCTGTGCACATGTGGCATGGGACGGATTGGCCATGCCGATGGGTGTGTTGCTGTGCCCCTACTTATTGTGACTCTGGTGTATGTGGGCTCCTGGCCCATCCTGGGTCTGGTTTGTACTTTGCTTTTGGTGTTCAGATGGGACGCTTAGGAACGCATATGGCAACATGGGGGCCATGCCCCAGATTCGCATTTGGGAGGGGATATGCTTTTGGGGTTCAAATGGAACGCTTAGGAACGCATATGGCAACATGGGGGCCATGCCCCAGATTCGCATTTGGGAGGGGATATGCTTTTGGGGTTCAAATGGAACGCTTAGGAACGCATATGGCAACATGGGGGCCATGCCCCAGATTCGCATTTGGGAGGGGATATGCTTTTGGGGTTCAAATGGAACACTTAGGAACGCATATGGCAACATGGGGGCCATGCCCCAGATTCGCATTTGGGAGGGGATATGCTTTTGGGGTTCAAATGGAACGCTTAGGAACGCATATGGCAACATGGGGGCCATGCCCCAGATTCACATTTGGGAGGGGATATGCTTTTGGGGTTCAAATGGAACGCTTAGGAACGCATATGGCAACATGGGGGCCATGCCCCAGATTCGCATTTGGGAGGGGATATGCTTTTGGGGTTCAAATGGAACGCTTAGGAACGCATATGGCAACATGGGGGCCATGCCCCAGATTCGCATTTGGGAGGGGATATGCTTTTGGGGTTCAAATGGAACGCTTAGGAACGCATATGGCAACATGGGGGCCATGCCCCAGATTCGCATTTGGGAGGGGATATGCTTTTGGGGTTCAAATGGAACGCTTAGGAACGCATATGGCAACATGGGGGCCATGCCCCAGATTCGCATTTGGGAGGGGATATGCTTTTGGGGTTCAAATGGAACGCTTAGGAACGCATATGGCAACATGGGGGCCATGCCCCAGATTCGCATTTGGGAGGGGATATGCTTTTGGGGTACATGCTGTGAGCCATGGGTGCCGAACGTGACATGTGTTGTGGCAGCATGACAGTGCATGGTTTGAGGTGTGTGCATGCTTGACATGGCCTGCATATTTGCTGTCTGTTGTGATTACTGGACATGGCATTGGACGCATCGTTATGAGTGAGTGATAGTTGTGTGCCAGCCAACGTATTGCAGTTGTCCCATCTCCTTGGTGTGCGTGCTGCCCTGTGCCATGTGCATCACTGCAGTGCTCGGGGGGGGTGGCCCATGTTGTGTGTTGTTGCTCACAGTGTGTCGTGCGCTTAATTGACTTCTGGCACATGGTTGGTCATGGGCATGTGTCTTAGCGTGACTGCTGTATGTGTGGCAGCTGTGCGGATGACATGCCTTTCATGAGACTGGGGCTGACGGATGGGATGGATGGTATGTTGTATGTGCATGGTGTGTCTGTGAGTTTGATGGGTTCAGTGGTGTTCGTGTGCATTTATGTTGTTCCGCTCTGTTGCGTCTAGTGTTGTTTGTCTTACATAGGCGTAGTTGTGGGGTGTGTGGTTGACAGGCAGTAGGGGCTACATGGACAGGACTTCAATGGTGTTTCGGTTGTGTGTGATGAGTTGCACAGTGGCTGCCGTGTGGGACTATATTCAGTGTGGCTTGTGCATGCAGACGTGGCTCCTTGGGTGTTGCTATGTCTGTGATGGGTCATGTGGGGTGTGAGTCTGTTGTTCATGTCCGTGTGCACATTGTTCACTTGTTCGTGACGGTGGGCGGTGCTGCGTGTTCGTCTGCTACGTGACATGTCCCATGTGTTGGTCGTGTTATGGTCCTCATGCCTCCAGTAATCCAGCCCTGTCCAGTTTCCCACCTGCAAGTTGTTCGTGCGTGCACTGTACTGGATGCCACATGGCTCTAAGCGGGGGGTGCTCCATGTTGCAGGTCTGTGGGGGTGGGGGGGTGTTGTGGGTCGTGGGGGTGGCTGGACACCCACTGACACCGATTGCTGTGGACCGTGATGTCTGCCTTTCGGCTGTCGTTGTGCACTGCGGTGGCTGACACGTGGCTGTGGGGTGTGGGGGATGCTCCTCCTTGCTGTGCTGTGGGACTGGGGCCTGGTGTGTGTTGTACTTGGGCTGTCCACCGTCCCACCCACTGCACTTTGTGTTCCTGCCACTTACCTGTTACTTGTCGGTTAGTGCAGCTGTGGCGGACACATGGGTGTGGTGGGTGCTCGTTGTGGCGCTTCTGGCATATTTGGGGACCTGTTGGTGGTTACGTGGCTGGCTTAGTGTACACATGTCCCCACGCATCTTACAGTTGTTCGGTTTGGGCTGTGTGTGGTAGTGTCTGTTGCATGTGTGTGTGATGTGTTGTGTATTGTGTGCTGGACATGGGGGTGTTTGTCCCTGGGAGCTGTGGCATGGTAGTTGCGCATGTGAGTACATAGCGGTGTGCTGGTATACATTAGTTTGTACTTACCAGCCTCCACTCCCCCTGCTAATCCGGCGAGGATCTCTGGATGTATTACGACTCGCACCTTCTCCTCCCACGCTTCGAAGGTCTTAAAGAGCGCGGGATTCCCTCCGCCAGTGACGGCAGCCAGCTCTCTGTTTTTGCCCTCCTTCTTCTTGACCAGGCTCTTTACGTCATTCCAACGTTTGTTAATTTCGACTCTGTTCCTGGGCAGGGTCCCGACTGCATTGACCTGGTCTACGATCCGGTTCCACATTCTGTTTCTGGTGGCTAGTGGTGTGTGCTGGACCATGTTCCCATAGATTTGTGGGTACACCTTGATGATCTCGTCGACCATGACCGTCAGCTCCATGGGCGTGAACTTGGGCATTCTTTGTGGTGCCATGGTGTTTGTGGTGCTGGTGCGGTGTGTGTTGTGTAATGTGCAGGGGGTTTGTGGTGCCGGTGTTTGGTGGTGGTGGTGGTGGTGGTGGTGGTGGTGGTGGTTGTGATGTGTGCGTTTCTGTGGTGTGCTGCTGTCCTTGCTGTGTCACTGTGTCCTCTCCTCTCCTCTCTGGTTTGCAATGTAGCAAGGGGTTGTGGTCTGTGGGAGTGCTGCTTTTGTACTCACCTATGTGGGTGTGTCCTCATGGTCTGTTGTTTTCAGGTGTGTTGTGTCTGGGGTTCTGGCCTTTGTATTTTTTGTTTGTCCGGGGGGTGTTTTCGGGATGTGTACTGTGCTTGTGTATTTGTGCGTGCCTTGCTGTGTGGACTTGTTGGCCATGTTGTGTGCTATTGGTTTTGTGTGCGGATGGTTTCTGTGCAGGTACGTTGGCGCCATGGCTTCTGCCGTGTCGATTCTCATCGGCGTTGTTTGCGCTGGCGGGCGGTATATCTGTGGTTTTTCCGCGCTCATGTCGGTGCGATCGTAATGTCACGTGCGGTGTGTCGGCCGTGAGGGCGGGCGGTTTTGTGTTGTCGTGCGTGTTTCCGTCCGTGGCGGGCGGTTTGACTCCGACTCGGACGTTGGCGGGCGGTATTTTGTGTGCTTTTTCCGCCGATGGCGGTTTTCGGTTTGTGAAATCGTAATGGCGTGGTCGGTGTTCAGGCGGTGTGTGCGGGCGGATTTTTGCCGCTTCCATGCCTGGCGGATTTATTTACGCCGGGTATCGTAATGGGCCCCTTGATCATTAAATTAATTAATCATTACTTGATCATTAATATTCATTTATTAATTGATAAATATTTTTGGTAATTGTTTAGTTTTTATTTTGTTTGGGGATTTAGGTTCAATAGATGTAACGTTTGGTTTTTACATTAATTTTTACATTTTTAAACGTGTTTTATAATTATTAATATTTGTTCAATTGATAATTAATTGTGTTAATTATAGAGGTACACTTTTTTGTCTAATTTAGATATGTGTTGTAAATTGTGTGGTGTTATAGGGTAGGAAAATAAATATTACATTTATGTATTTTTTAATTTTTTGATTAAGATAAATTTCTATTACAAAATATTTATTTGTTTGTAAATTGTTTGTTAAATTAAAAAAATATTTTTAGATTTTTGCTACATTAAAATATTTTTATATGTTTTGTTAATTTTTATATTTTTTATATGTTTTGTTTTTGCTTTTTTAAATTATATTTTGTATTGTAGTTGATATTTTGTTTGTTTTTAAATTTGAATTTTGTTCTTTGGGAATAGTAATTTTTACCCCTCTGCTATCCAACACTTTCCCTACTGTTGCATTCGCAGGAGTGGGAATAGTAATTTATACCCCTATGCTATCCAACACTTTCCCTACTGTTGCACTTGCTGGAGTGGGAATAGTAAATTTTACCCCTCCGCTATCAAAAATTTTCCCTACTGTTGCACTTGCAGGAGTGGGAATAGTATTTTTCTCCCCTCCGCTATCCAACACTTTCCCTACTGTTGCACTGATTGGAGTGGGAACAGTAAATTAATACCCTCCGCTATCCAACAGTTTCCCTACTGTTGCACTCATTGGGATGGGAATAGTAAATTATTCCCCTCCACTATCCAACACTTTCCCTACTGTTGCACTCGCTGGAGTGGGAATAGTAATTTTTACCCCTTCGCTATCCAACCCTTTCCCTACTGTTGCACTCGCTGGAGTGGGAATAGTAATTTTTATCACTCCGCTATCCAACACTTTCCCTACTGTTGCCCTTGCTGGAGTGGGAATAGTAAATTATTTCCCTCCGCTAACCAACACTTTCCCTACTGTTGCTTTCACTGGAGTGGGAATAGTAATTTTTACCCCTATGCTATCCAACACTTTCCCTACTGTTGCACTTGCTGGAGTGGGAATAGTAATTTTTATACCTCTGCTATCCAACACTTTCCCTACTGTTGCACTTGCTGGAGTGGGAATAGTAAATTATTTCCCTCCGCTATCCAACACTTTCCCTACTG
>CAWUFW010028773.1:0-20641 GCA_963921515.1 Calotriton arnoldi | reverse complement strand
TCATCAATGATGATGTTAATTGAGATGTCATCAAGGAAGTCATAGAACATGTCATCAGTGATGTAATATGTGGGGTCATAAGCAGTATATGGTGGGGATGCAAAATATAGTTAGCAATTTATAGTTAGCAGAGGTGAAATTCTCAGTTTTTTTAGTTCAAAACATTACATTGTCACTGACATTTTAACCTAACTATAACATCACTTTATCCTTTGGTTTTTTCAGTGAATTTCTAAGGTTTTTTTTAAATGTAAAGTTAAATATAGTTTCAATTCCTAACTATAACGTCACTTTAACCTTTGTTTTTATCCGTGAATTTCTATGTTTTTTTTAACGTAAAGTAATATTTTATTACCATATGTAAAGCAAATCCCCCTGCCATGCACAGCCTTTGGCCGCACACAAAGAAAGAGGAAAATGTCTCTCAGGATTGTTTTTGTGCAGGAACAATCCTGCTTAAAATGCTGGCAACCTTTCACCATGGTGCAAGTGTGCCTGCGTTAGCGCTAGGCAGCCAAAAGTGCACCAGCACAAGGAAAGGACTGCAATGTGTGTATAATGTTAAATATGGTGCATTCCTGCATTTTCCCTTTCATATAGCACAGCGCAGCAAGGTGAATTGCTGCATTGCGCTGTATGAACGTGATAAATATTCCCCCAAGGGTCCAGTACCTAAGATGCATCTCTTGGGGGTCAGGAACTTGCTGCAGCTGGGTTCAGGAGCTGGTTAGGGAGCCTTTTCTGTACCTGAGACTCAGATCAGGAGGCCAGCAGACTAGCCCTTTGAGTCACTCTGGGATCTTCGGTTTAAGATTAAGTTGCAGCTTGAGTTTTTCCCCAGGCAAGAGGGAAGTAGGGAGCAGGTCAGCACATCAGAGAAGCAGTTCCTATAGAGTAGCAGTCCAGCAGAGTGGCAGTCCTGGTTGTAGCACCGCAGACCTTCTTCCTGGCAGAGTATCCACAGGCCCAGAAGTGTACTGAAGAGTTGGTGTCTGGGGCCCTTCTTTTATACCCTGGTTCTGGAAGGTGGGAAAAGCATGCACTCAGTGGCTTTGAAGTGTGTGGAATTTCTGGTCTCCCCTGCCCTGGCTCCAAGCGGGCTGATGTGACAATGCTGGGTCATTTGGCCCTTTGTGTGAAGGCAGAATATAGGCTATTAAGGTGTTAGTGGGGCTCTGCTCTTTGTCCCCCCCATCGTACCAGCAGATGGCCCATTCAGGCACACCAAATTGCTTTATTGTGTGACTGTCTAGATGGAATTCACAAAGTCTTACTGTCAGTTATACCCAGTCATGTGAACCAGGCCAGGCTGTAGGCACAAATGGGCTAAGGGCAGAGAAATACCAACTTTCTAAGTGGCCTTTTTAATTGTGATCAAATACCTGACTTCACCACTAAATATGACTTTTCACCCCAATTCCAAAGACACCAAACATGAACTGGTTATCTCGTCCCATTTGAAAATTACACTTATAAATGTAATACGGCAACTCCAATTTTATCCTATCGAAGAGAAAGGCCTTGCAGTAGTGAAAAACAAATTTGAGTTTTTCACTTCCAGGACATGTCAAACTTAAAAGTACATGTCCTACATTTTAAATAAATTGCACCCTGCCCCCTGGGCTGTCCTGGGCCTACTCTAGGAGTGACTTACATGTATTAAAAAGGAAGATTTGGGCCAGTCAAAAAGGTTTATTTTGCCAGGTTGAAATGGCAGTTTAAAACTGCACACATAGGCTCTGCAGTGGATGTCCTGAGAAATGTTTAAAGGGCTACTTAAATGGGTGTCACAATTAGTGCTGCAGGCCCACTAGCCGAATTTAATTTATGGCCTTGGGTACATGTAGTACCACTTTACTGGAGACTTATAAGTTAATGTAATATTCCAATTAAGTATAAGCCAATGTTACCAAGTTTTAAGTAGAGAGCATAAGCACATTTAGCAGAGGTAAAGTGCACTGAGTCCTAAGGCCAACAAAAATAGATTCAGCAAAATGGAGGAGGAGAGGAAAAAAGTTAGAGGGAAGACTACCCTAAGGCTGACAGGTCTAACATGTGTACCCCCCAGCTGAAAGTGCAGAGAACTCCCCAATCCCTTGGGAGTTTTCTTCACTAAGGTGGAAAAACCTGGAGAGACCACCAGCATTGGCGTGGTCTGACCTAGTGCGGTGTTCCACCATACAGTCCAGTCCCTGTAAGAAAATGGATCACCTCAACAATTTTGTATTGTTACCCTTCATTTGTATTAGCCACCTGAGGGGTCTGTGGTCCGTCTGAACTCAAAAGTGATGACAAACGTATACTTATATTTGCTACCTTTTCAAACATACTCAAACTAGCCCAATGTCAAATATGGATGATGAATGGCACATTTAAAATGTGTCCCAAATGATTCCATCAACTATATGCCATTCATGGTGAATTTTTAAAAAGGAATATACCTTTTGTGCATGCATTACTTCCAAAAAACAAGGCAGTACCTACATGGAACTGCTAAACCACATTAAGCAACAGACAAACAACCACTCTGCCCCCCAAAAATATTATTGACTTTGAGAAAGCTATGATCCAATCTATACTAAAAATATACCCCCACACATCCATACAGAGATGTCACTATCATTTTAGGTTTAAGATCTCTTTTATTAGAAGTTTAGTCAACTAATACCACAATAATCTCACCTACATCCAATGACCAGTGGGGCAGCACTAAATAACTGTAACGGGTAAGGAAAGAATAATGGGGTACAGGGACTGATAAGCGGGAGGGTGTGTTGTGACGACCAATGGAATAAGTAAGACATCAAGATCATGTTATGGAGGCATGGGGGGATGAGAGTCAAATCGTGTGCAGTAGTCTGCCACCTGTATAAGCTTGATCCCAAGCAGTGTGAGTCAGGTGAAGAACTCGCAGATATGTTGGACACGTCAGTTCTCAAAATTCGGCTGAGAGATAGCGGATGCAAGGCCCCCATGTCTCGAATAATGGCAGCATATGTGTCGCTACTGCAGTCAGCTTTTCCAACACCAGCAATTCTCATAGTCTGTGAAGCCAGTCCCTGAGCCCCATTGAGCGAGCAAGAGCTGTTTTGCAGCTCCCAGTGCTAAGGTGATGGCTGCCCCTTAGTTGACCTTAACGGTTATGTCAGTGGGTTTGTGAGTCCCAGCAAGACGTAGCTGGCGAAAGGGGTAATATCAGTTTTGTATATTCTGTCCACTGCGTTTAGTACCTCCTGCCAAAAGAAACTTATTTTAGGACACTGCCATAGAAAATGAGTAAGAGTGCCCATCTGCCCGGATTGTCGTCAACATGCACTGTCCATGTCTACATTTAAATGTGCGATTCTTGCTGGGGTATAGTACCAATAATGTGCTATCTTGAGGAACATTTTCTTACTAGACGTGCTTCGTGTGGAGGCGCCGGCTCAGTGGAAGTCCCGCCATTCTCTGTCATTAAAAGTGCGTCTGCCTCCCATCTATGCTGTGCAGGTGTTTAAGGCAACTGCTGTGGTGTAATAAGAAAGGTGTATATGTCAGAAAGCAGACGTTTGTCAGAGGAGTGGGTGATGAACCACTTCTCAAACGGTGTGAGAGGTCTACTGGCATGGGGGCGAATCGATGGCTGGGACACCCAGTGGTGAAGGATTATGTATTGCCAGCGGGCCACTGATGGGAGACCATAAGCTGACTGAAGCTGGGAAAAATCCATAAAACCATCAGTGTCAAAAAGGTCTCCTACCATTTTACAGTTGGCCTTTTTCCACTCATTCTATGGGGTACCCTGCAGCACGGGGGAAATCTGGATTCTTATTATTGGTGTCTGGGGGAGATGGGAGTGGACAGTCCCTTCTGAGTTTGTACCTTATCCCACACACCCATGGTGGTGTGAAGTATCGGTGAAACATGTAACCCAGGCAGTCGATGTATCTTTGGTAGTCACAGTACCTTTCAGATATGCATGCCCGCCACTGCCTGGTCAATGAAGCATATACCGCAGTTGTGCTGCTTGATAGTAACACACTAGATGAGGACCCACAGGCCCCCTGCCACTTGGGGCAGGTAGGCCTGTGCCTTTGCCTTCCTCGCCTTTCTCCCATCCCAAAGGAACTCCCAAATAAGACTCTGCAGTTTTTCTAACGTCTGCGGTGGGGGTTGAAGCGGCAGTGTCTGCATGACATACAACACCTTCGGTAAGGGCGTCATCTGAACCTCTGCCAGGAGACCCGGCCATGAGAGGCCATATTCCTTCCATTTAGACAAATCTGAGCGGGCAATTGTCATTAATGCGGTGTAGTCACTTTCTACCGTAGTGGTAGGAGTGGGGTGTATCTGCAAGCCTAGATATTTCATTGGATGGTATAAAATATTGAAGCTATCTTTGTATTGGAACCTGTTTGTTCTCCCGATTTTTTACAATCAAGTTTTATACAAGGAAAATGTTATAATCATGAAATGGTTTTTATGTGTGGAGCAATGTTTTAACTTATGACTTATTGATTGTATGGTACAATTTTTAAGCATTAATCTTAATAAACATATATATTTTCTCACCATTTGAGTAATTGTAGCACTACAATTATAGACCTGTTGGGCTTTGATCTGAGTGGAGTATGACTGCATGAGGATTTCTAAAAGAGAATATATGACCAAATCCCCAAAGGGAATATTAATCCTTCTTCAGTTTTGTTCAGCTCTGTCCTTTTGGTACGTGGGGCCACTCTCATATTATTGGTTGGTCTAGATATTTCACCCCCTGCGTGGCCCAAGTGAACTGAAAGCTAGCCTCCAGTGGAGCCCTGGCTGCTTCAGGAATGGTGAGGTTTAAGGTGTATGATTTTTTAAGGTTAGTTTTAAATCCAGTGGCTCCCCAAAAGTTCTTAGCTTCCCCATGACTGCAGTCAGAGAGGTGTGCGGATTCGATAAGATGAGAAGTAAGTTGTCCTCGTAAAGCACGATTTTATGTGACCTGCCCTCCATGGTAATGCCAGAAATCTGCGTTTGATTGTGGATCCATTTGGTAAAGGGTTCCATATATAAGGCAAGCAATAAAGGTGACAGGGGGCAGCCTTGGTGGGTATCTCTTGCGATAGGAAAGGGCTGAAACAGGTGCCCATTAACTATAACCATCGCCTTGGAGGAAGCATAACTACACTTGATCCACCAACAAAACCACAGGCCAAGATCAAAACGTGCCAACACAGCATGGAGATAGGGCCAGTGGACTCGAACGAACGCCTTCTCTGTGTCAATAGATAGGAGAAGGGCCTGTATGCAAGAGCGTTGCGTCTTATCTAGGAGGTGACAAAGGCGTTTGGTGGTATCGCTATAACTCCTCTTGGGTATAAGCCCTGTCTGATCAGGGTCCTCCAAACCTTGCATATAGGTAGTTAATCTATTATCCAGAATACCTGTAAAGATCTTGGCATCCATATTTAGCAATGAAAGGGAGCGGTATGAAGAACAGGACCTTGGGTCTTTCCCCAGTTAGGGAATGACAGTAATCGTAGTAAGTTGCATTGTGGGTGCCAAGCAGTCAGTGGTGCTGAAATTATTGTGCAGCCTTGCTAATATGGGGGCTAAGAGTTTTCCAACTGCCTTATAAAAATCTACGCTGTACCCATTGTGGCCAGGGGCTTTACCAGTCTGAAGTCGCTGTGTTGCCATAAGGACTTGGGAGTAATGTCCCGATCCAGACTGGCGATGTCCGTGGGGGCAATGCGAGGCAGGGGGATCGATTCCAAGTACAACTGAATGCTAACAGCATCTAGATTCTCCACGGAATACAGGTTGGTATAGAAAGATTCAAACTCCTAAGTGATCCACTCTTCCTGATGGGTCATGGTACCATCTGACTTCATCAGCTCAACTACTCTCTGGTGCATAGCCTGAAAGCGACGTCGGTGGGTCAGAAGACGTCCTTCTTTACTCCCTCCTTCTTTACTCCCTCCTGCCTAATAATTTAGCTTTACACGTAGCAGGGCATATTCTGCCCTGTCCATGTCTATGGCTTTTAGCTATTTGCAGGCTGTAGTAAGTTGACGCTGGATTGTTAGCGAACCCTTACGCTTATGGGTGACTTCAAGTTCCCTAACCATAGTATCTAACTGCTCTCGGTTATTACGTCTATCCATGTTGAGGTGCGCTGCTGTGGTGATAAACTGTCTCCGCACTAATGCCTTTAGTGTGTCCCACAGTAATGTGATGGAAATAGCATATGTTATTCCTTGCTAGAAAAGCAACTATGATGGCTTTAATCTCTGTAAGCGTACCATCATAAGTGAGGAGCTTGGTGTTAAGACGCCAATTGTGGGGTGCGGACTGCAGCTAACCAGTGTGAACCATAGTGTAACAGGGGAGTGGTCTGATAAGGCAGCTACCGCTATGTCAACTGCAGACGTGGCCCTTGTGATACGCGGAGAGTTGAAGAATTAATTGATGCATGCGTGCGTTTGGTGCGCCGTGGAGAAAAAGGTGAAGTCTTGTATAGTCAGATGTGTCTGTTGCCATATATCCGTATGTCCTACCTCCAGTGTTTAAAAACTGGGGACAGCGCACCAGTCTACCCTTGACTCTGGGAGGACCTGTCCAACTGTGAATCTACGACTATGTTGAAGTCCCCACCTATAGTAATATTCAAGTCTGGGTGGTGAGAATACTCCCCAACGCCTTTTTGAGAAAGGATTCCTGGTGGACGTTGGGGCCATATAGTTTGGCCAATGTAATCCAAGTCACTTTATGTCAATACGCAGCAATAGGAGTCTGCCAGGTATCTTGGTGTGTGTTTGTGTTACCTTTCCAGGGAAATGCGTCGCCAACAGTATTGCCACCCCAGACTACTTCCCAGGACCCCAGAAGAAGAATTTGCGGTCAAACCACTGGGATCGTAGTCGCTTTCATTTGGCTTTGAGCAGATGTGTTTCCTGTAGTAGACAAATGTTACATTTGGCCTCTCTGACAAGGGAGAGGAGTGCCAATCACTTCACAGGAGCACTGAGGCCTCTAACGTTAAGACTAATTATATTAACCATTGCTAGGGCAAAGGATAGGTTCTGGTCAATAATGAATAAACCTGTGGATGAGCAAGGCTTCCCCACTGAAGTCACCAGAATTTGGTGTCTGCAAATGGAGAAGGCCTAAAGAGGTCCTCACAGGGAAAAGAAGGGGAGATAACAAAGAGTATTGCACATAGCAGTTCTCCGCCTGGGAACACAAGTGTTCAAAACTTTGAGGGTCCATGTCGTTGGTCCAAAGTCTCCCTGTCTCCATCACGGTTTAAATATACTACTCAGTTGTGGTGTAAGGGATCATGCCCTGAGACTCAAGGCTATCAGCAGAAAAACGTTTGGGATCTCTATGTTAAATAACCCATGTGGCAATTGGGCCACCGCCAGGGAGCCCGGGATTGCCAATACATCAGTGGTCACTGTCTGCTTCAGAGGCACTGTCATGGTGTTATAGTTGGCGTATCAGCGTGGCTCATTCTCTGCAACTCTCAGTTTCTGAAGGCTTATGTAGTTTACTTTTCTTTGGGTGGGTTGAGCAGTACAGTCCGGCAGAGGGGGAGGACGGCTGGGCTGCAAGGTCCCCATGAAGCAACGTCATATCTATCAGTGACAGGGCCTCCTCCAAAGTTTGGATGCTCTGAGTCTTATAGTTCGGGCCGATTCCGATTCAGGCCGGAAATCACTCTGACCGAGCCGGACCTGGAGAGATTTCCAACCGAATCGGACTCTAGCAGCCCGACCGAACGAGTACGATGCGTACGCATGCTATCGGACTCGATTCGGTCGGACTCCCATTGAAGTCAATGGGAGCTGGTCGTACAACGCGTACGCGGGCTCCCATTGACTCAATGGGTGCGAGGTGAACAAGGGCGCCCCCTACAGCGGGTACGTGGCGATGTGAATCACGCCGTACATGCACAGGTAGGGGGGACCCATGGGTCCCCTCTGTGTGCGACTCGCGTGGCTACGCATACAGGGGGGTCCGACACGGACCCCCAAAGTTCGGCTCTGACTGCTCTTTCGAGCCGGACGGCGCGAGTCGGTCGGACTGCTCGCGGCACGCATCGTACTTGCCCGGCCGGGGAACGTCTAAATTGCGCGGTGCGAGTCGTGTCCGTGCGAGTCGGTCGGAGCGGTTCGGACCCGCGTACGAGTCGGTCGGCGATTTCGCGTGCGCTCGCATCGTACTCGCTCGGCCGGACGCACGAACGAATCGGTCGGGAAAGAGGGCTCCGAATCGGATCCGGTTAAGCCGAATCCGATTCGGTGCCCTACCGGCCGAGATCGGAATCGGCCCCTCAGTCTTTGAGGGTGTTGTCTTACTTGCCATTGCATTGGGAAGTCATGGTGGTGCGAGATGTGGGCCACCTGTGCCATCAAAGAGCCGCAGGCTGGAGCTGAGGCAGCGTGTGGCAATATCCCAGGCACTGCAAGATCAAATATTATGGGAAGTGTGCCAGGGATCCACAGGGTGCCAGCAGCAAACGTTGAAGGGGTGGGAAATTGGGCCCAGGATCGCATGGAGGGTTCATCTGTACGGCCCCTCTCCAGGGCTGTGAGTGACACTGGATGGAGAATGGGGGGTCTCCACCAAGCATGTCGACCCTATCATAGGGGTCCCAATAGAGGCAGGGGCTTGTTGCAAGTGTACCCCAAGGACCAGTTGTGTATGTCAGGTGCGACCCTTATGGGTGTCAGAAGGACCCTCTCGATGCCAATGCAGGGCATAGGCTGGGGCCTGCAGGAGTTCATGACGCAGGGCCTGGAGTGCCCGCCATTCGGAGAGTGTGGCCTCGTCAGGTCTCGAAGGAGCCACGGAGCCCACCACTGGAGCTTATGCCACTCAGGGTCCAGGCTGCATTCTGGCGAGGTCATATGTGCACATCCGGTCTCAAAGGGTTGGTTGGATACGCTCCGATTCAGAGGACAGGCAGACTAGTTCTAGGAAGGCACTCCTACATGGGCGCCATCTTGGACACGGCCCTTGTTACTATCATTTTAATCAAAGTATATGGCGTCATCTACAGAAATTTGCACTACGGCCCTAATTATCTGGTGGTCGCAGGACCGCAAGACTCCTGGGGTGTGGCGGTGGCGGTCCAGCCACTGCCGGTGTGGCAGTCTGACCGCCCCATTACGAGTTGGGCGGTCGGACCGCCCTGGGACCACCAAAGTCACGAGGGAACCACCATTTCCTGGTGGTGGTTTGATGGTCTTGAGGCGCAGTATGCTTGGCGGGACCGCCGCGGTCACCCCAAGCTTATTACGAGTTTCCTCTCTGCCACGGTTTTCATGGCGTTCCACCTCCTTGAAAACCGTGGCAGAGAGGAAACAAAGGGGGTCCAACATGTGCCCCCCTGTAAGCATGCACCACCGTTCCTGCAATGCATGGACTTTACAGTCTAAGCCATGCAGGAACGGTTTTTGACATTCCCATTGCGGTACCCATTTCCTGAAGCACCACCATGGGAACGCCAAAAAACAGCCCACCAGACAGGCGGAAATTCCTAATCTGACAGGTGGCCAGACCACAGCTTTGATGCAGAAGGAGCCCGCTCCCGTTGCATCAAAAGTTGTAATCAGGCCCTAAGTGTGGAATACGCCACCAACAGCCAACTTGCCTTTGAAGTAAAAAAAATTATTGCACTAGCCTATGTTTCTGTGACGCAAGTAGCCAACCATTACAACATCCTAATAGAAAGTCCTTATTAGCAAAAGAATGAAGACAAACTTACTCCCTAATGGGCTACCTTGAGGACACATGGGTAGGCAAACTGCATAGGTCAGGACACAGACGCCAGCCAAAATTCCAGATACCATGGTGGAATGTCTATGATAGCACCTTGGCACAGGAGGCAAAAACAAACAATGCAGAGGAAGGATGGCATAATGCCTTCCAATCCACACTAGGCTGAACTCAGCTTACACTATACAATTTACTAGAAGCCTTACAAAAAGAGCAAAGCTACCAAAAACTTAGAATAGAACAATCGGTTACAGAAACCTTTCCTAAACTAACCATAAAAACAAGAAAAATGTATGAAATGCTACAATCCAAAGTAAATATTTACAAACAACAAAGGACTAGACTACTTGGAAGTAATAGCCAAATCCATCCTCTAAACCACATATAAAATCTACCGGGCATCTAACATACTACAATATACTACACCAAAATAATTTCAATTTTTTTTTAAAACTAGTAAAATATTATTATTATATCAGTGAAAAAATAAACCTAAATTAAACATTTCTCACTGAGATAATAAAAATATGAATACGATTATTGTAAAAATATTGTAAATTATTTAATCCATAAAACTGACCAACACCTGATTACGATGTTGGTCGGAGTTGCCTCCGACCGACACCGTCTCGGTGTGGGAACCGCTTGACCATAGGTCGGCGGTTCCCTACACCGAATTAGGATGTGACTGCACATGGTGCGGTCGCCAACTCACATGAGGTGCCTGCCACACGGTGCAGGGATGCTTAAAAACATCAATTTTTCAATGGCAGCTTGTGCTGAGGGCCTTTTACGCCCGCTGCACAAGCTCCCATTGTAAAATGGATGTTTCCATGTTCCCATAGAGCGGTTGCATCCAAATTGTGCGGTCGGAACCGCCGACCCATGGTTGGGCGGTTCCAGTCCGCTACGATGTCAGGTGTACTTGCGTCTATAATGATGCCCTAAAGGTTTAAATATACTACTCCCACTCCAATATAAAAATAAATCAGGGAAGGTGTTTGACACTTAAGGAGGAACAATTGCTATTCCAACTTCAATCTAACTTAACTCAGGGAAGGTGCTGCAAACTAAAGAGGCAACATTAACCATTCTCAATCCAATATAACTTATACCAATAAAGATGTTGGACACTAAATAGACAAAAATTACAATACACCCACTAACCCAAAATACAGCACACTATAAAGTTAACAATTTCTATTACCTCCGCAATATCAACAAACTGAGCAAACATCTATGTAAACATGCAATACAAAACATATTTATTCCAGAATAAATTATCCATATAACTTTTTAAATATATTTCATACAAAATTGGATAAAATATTGATAAATTACCATATTTAACAAAGTACAATAATTGAAAACATAATCCATATTTAATGAAAATTATATTCATAATGATCAATAATATATTGTTTATTTATTTTTTATACATTTACATAAATAACAATTTATACAAATATCTGCATTATTTTCTAACTCTATAATGTTTTTCAAATGTACTGTAATATTAAAATATTTCAATAATGTTTTCAATTTTTACAATATTTAAAAAGTATTCTCATTTTTAGGAAATATTCTATTTTTTTAAATAATACTTTTTTAGAACTAATATGAATAATTTCTCATCAAATATCACATAACACTATTTATTTGAAAATAAATGTACTTACATTTTTTGATGATTAACATAAATGTATCAATTTTTAAATTGTTTTAAATTGTAATTTTTTTTATAAATAAACTAAAATGTAAAAAATTACAATGCTAAACTAATTTATTTAAATTGCTTTAATTATTCTAAATGAATATCAACACCCTTATCCAGTATTAATGCAACACCCCACTACAAAAAGTCTACATTTAATTTATTAATTTTAAGTACACATCCAAAAATAAACAAATATACATATTTTTTAAAATACTCTCCACCCATATCTCCTATAAAACAAACAACCGCTAATAAAAACTTAATTTTTTTTTTTTAAATTAACAGTAACAAAATACACAATAATAATAGTTAATGTTATATAATACTTCACACTCTTATCCCCTATAAACCCAACATCCCGCTCTTTTTTTTTTTGTTATTTAAAAATAAACATTAAAATGTATACACTAATACATTATTCTGGCTAGACATCACTTTATTTGGCCATTAGGCAACAAAAGTCAATAAATATACATACATAAAAGTTCATAAATATTCAACATTTAAAATCATTTACACTTTATTAAAAGCAGTCTGAGTCTCATATTACAACAAGTCATAAATATTCTGGTATTATCTAAAAACATGATCCCAAAAAACGTAAAAAGGGATACATCAGCAGAGGTACACCTAGGGGGGTCATTACGATGATGGGCGGATTGCCACTGCCCGTACGGCGGTGGCGATCCACCCGCCATTTCACACCGCCCGCATGCCATTTCCCCCCGCCATATTACGATGGCTGGGGGGTCCGCGGCGGATGGAAAGACCGTCCGCCGCTTTTCCGCCGGTTGACTCGTCGACCGGGCGGACAACATATTATGATGATCATTGAGAGCGGCCTTTCCATGGCGGCGTTGCCGCCATAGAAAGGCATACGGTCTTCGCTGTTAGCGGGCCCCCAGGATGTTGGAGGGGTGGGGGGTGCACATGGGGGGTACCTACGGTACCCCCTGCATTGGCATGGACAGGTGGCAGGCACCGCGCGGTGCCTGTCACCTTGTGCATGTGAATGCCCAACGTGCATTCCCAGCACATGGCGGGCGGTGCTGTGAACACCGCCCGCCACAATGTTGGGAATAGGGATGCCACCGCCACCGTGGCATCCTAATACTCACGGTGGGACCGCCGCTCCTATGGCGGACGGTCCCATTCACCGTTACGGTGGCGGGCGGACTTTGTCCGCCCGCCATCGTAATGACCCTCCAAGTTCAGAAGATCATAGTGCAAACATGTCATATCTTTTTCGTAGCTCAGAAGCCTTCCTGATAAAGATTAATATGGCATACCATATCTCTGAGGTAGAAAGTTTTTGTAGGAAGGTCAAGCCTTCTTTGTGCGTTCTCAGTTTAGAATTCTTTAAAAGAGGAATTAGATAATCTCGCCTGAAATCTGTTTATAAGGAGCAGAACAGTATAAAGTGACTTGTGCTTTGTATGGAAACGGTGCACAGACATAATATCGAGTTGCAAATATCGACATACAACAATATCGAGTTGAAAATATCGTGATGACAGAGGGGCCGATTCCGATTCGGGCCGGAAATCTCTCCGACCGAGCCGGACCCAGAGAGATTTCTGACCGAATCGGACCCGTGCAGCCCGACCGAACGAGTACGATGCGTCCGTATGCTATCGTACTCGAGTCTGTCGGACTCCCATTGAAGTCAATGGGAGCCGGTCGTACAACGCGCACGCGGGCTCCCATTGCCTCAATGGGTGCGAGGCGAACAAGGGCGCCCCCTACAGCGGGTATGCGGTGAAGCGACTCGCGCCATACACGCACAGGTAGGGGGACCCATGGGTCCCCCCTGTGTGTGACTCGCGCGGCTACACATACAGGGGGGTCCGATACGGACCCCCGAAGTACGGCTCCGAATGCTCTTTCGAGCCGGACGGCGCGTGTTGGTCGGACTGCTCGCGGCGCGCATCATACTTACCCGGCCGGGGAACGTCTCCATTGCACGGTGCGAGTCGTGTCCGAGCGAGTCGGTCAGTGCGGTTCGACCCGGAAACGAGTCGGTCGGAGCGGTTGGGACGCCCGAACGAGTCAGTCGGCGATTTCGCATCGTACTCGCTCGTCCGGACGCACGTACGAATCGGTCGGGAAATAGGGCTTCGAATCGGATCCGGTTAAGCCGAATCCGATTCGAAGCCCTACCGGCCGAGATCGGAATCGGCCCCAGAATATCGACTGCAAGAATATCGTGGACCAGAATATCGACTTTAAGGTAAAAAATATTGGGCAACATTACGACTTTGTCCGCCCGCCACCGCAGCGGAATGCGGGACCGTCCGCAAGGGGTGTGGCGGTCCCACACATGCTATTAGGATGCCACCGCCACCGTGGCGGTGGCAAGCCCTATTCACCGCCCGCCACAATGCTGTGAATGCACGTCGTGCATGTGCATGCACAACGTGACAGGCACCGCGCGGTGCCTGCCACCTTGTGCATACAAATGCAGGGGGGTACCATAGGTACCCCCCATGTGGACCCCCTCAACACGTGGGGGCCCGCAACGGGCCCCCATATACAAAGACCGTATGCCTTTCCATGGCGGCAGCGCCGCCATGGAAAGGCTGCACTCCGCAGTCATCATAATATGGATGGCGGTGTCTTGGAGACACCGCCACCATATTATCCTTGTTTTCCGCCGGTCGACGAGTCGACCGGCGGAAAAGCGGCGGATGGTCTTTCCGTCCGCCGCGGACCCCCCAGCCATCATAATATGGCGGGGGTCTTTGCTGTCTGGATGGCGGGCGGATCGCCCCCGCCAGGCCGGCGGTGGCGATCCGCCCACCATCATAATGACCCCCATTGTTTTTGTTAATATCGAAGTTAGTAATATCGCTTGTAAAAATATCGTTGTTAATAATATCGATGTTTATATTAGTGTTATGTATTTTAGTATGTATTTTAAATGTATGTGTTCTATATTTTTTGTTTATGTATTACATTTTTAGGAGTTATTAATTTTATTTTCAGTAAATTTTGCGTTTTATTTCCGTAGCGGGTTGTGGGTTTATAGGGGAATAGGATGGGAAGTAATTTAATTATAATAAATTTATTATTAATTTTTAGAAGTTATCAATTTTATTTTAATTATACATTTTGCTTTTTAGTTCCGTAGTGGAATGTGGGTTTATAGGGGAATAGGGTGGAAGTAATGTAATTATAATTAATTAATTAATATTTTTATTAATTAATAATTATGTATTTTATATTTTATATTGTTAATTGTGGTAATTAATTTATTATTAATGACTTATTAATTGGTTAATTATTAATTAATTGGTAATTATGTTAATTGTGTCCTTTTTTTAGGAGCAGGTAGTGGGTTGATAGGGGAGTAGGGTGGGAAGTAAGTTCATTATAATTAATTAATATTATTAATTAATTAATATTTATTTATTTAATATTTATTTTTTAATTATGGTAATTAATGTATTATTAAATAAATATTGTTTGTTAATTAATATAAATTAATTGGTAATTATGTAAATTGTGTCATTTTTTTAGGAGTGGGTTGTGGGTTGATAGGGGAGTAGGGTGGGAAGTAATTTAATTATAATTAATTAATTAATATTTTGTAATAATTATTAATTATGTATTTAATATTTTTATTATTAATTGTGGTAATTTATTTATATTATTAATTATTTATTAATTGGTTGTTAATTAATATTGCAATTATGTTAATTGTGTCATTTTTTTAGGGGCGGGTTGTGTGTTGATATGGGAGTATGGTGGGAAGTAATTTAATTTTAATACATTTTTAAATATTTTTAATATAATATTTATTTAATGTTATTTTATAGTGTTAATTGTGTGAATTAATTTATTATTAATTGTTTTTATTTTGCTTGTTAATTGTTATCAATAAATGAATTAATTGTTAATTAATTATGTTAATTGTGTCATGTTTTACAACATTGTTGGTGTGATTTATAATGGAATATGGTGGGAGGTAAATTATTTATAATTATTTAAATATTTGTAAATTAATGATAATTAAGTAATAAAATATTAAATATGCTAATTGTGGAATAATCTTGATATGTGAGTTGTGGGGTTTTTAGTTGTAAATGTTGGGAAGAAACATTTAAAAAAAATAATTAATGATTTGTTGTTAATTGTTATTAATTTATTAATGTTAAATTTGGGGCCTATTACGATGGCGGGCTGACTTTGTCCGCCCGCCACTGCAAAGGAGCACGGGACCGACCGCCGATGTTGCGGCGGTCCTGCCATGCAAATTAGGATGCGCTCGCCACACTGGCGGGCGCATCCTCGGCCTTTTACATTGCGGGTGGATCTGCTGGCTGCAGCCTTGCTCGCAATGTAAAAGGATTGTGCACAGCATTGCCATGCACAACATGGCAGGCACCACGTGGTGCCTGCCACATAGTGCATTGTAATGAGGGGGGGTACCATAGGTACCCCCCATGTGCACCCTCCAGCCCCCCAACATCCTAGTGGCCCGCAACGGGCCCCCAATGTCAATGACCGCATGCCTTTCCATGGCGGCATCGCTGCCATGGAAAGGTCAATCACCGCATACATCATAATATGAATGGCGGTGTCTTGCAGACACCGCCACCATATTGTGACCCTTTTCCGCCCAGTCGACAGTTCGACCGGCGGAGAAGCGGCGGACGGTCTTTCCGTCCGCCGCGGTGCCCCCCGCCATACTAATATGGCGGGGGGAGAACCAGGGATATGTGGCGGGCGGATCGCCACCGCCGGCCCGGCGTTGGCGATCTGCCCGCCATCATAATGACCCCCTTTGTTATGGAAATTGTGTAAATATTTTTATGTGTGTGTTTTGGTGAATTTTTGGGGTTGAGGGTGGAAAGTAATGTAGTTTAAATAATTTAATCATTAGTTAATAATTAATATTAATTAATTAATTGATAAATATTTTTGGTAATTGTTTTGTTTTTATTTTGTTTAGGAATTTAGGTTCAATAGCTGTAATCTTAAGTTTTATCCCCTCCGCTATCCAACACTTTCCCTACTGTTGCACTCATTGGAGTGGGGATAGTAATTTATTCCTCTCTGCTATCCAACACTTTCCCTACTGTTGAACTTGCTGGAGTGGGAATAGTAATTTCATCCCCTCCGCTATCCAACACTTTCTCTACTGTTGCATTCATTGGAGTGGGAAAAGTAAATTATTCCCTCCGCTATCCAACACTTTCCCTACTGTTGTATTCATTGTAGTGGGAATAGTAAATTATTCCCCTCCGCTATCCAAAACTTTCCCTACTGTTGCACTCGCTGGAGTGGGAATAGTAAATTAATTCCCTCCGCTATCCAACACTTTACCTACTGTTGCACTCGCTGGAGTGGGAATAGTAAATTATTCCCTCCGCTATCCAACACTTTCACTACTTTTGCACTTGATGGAGTGGGAATAGTAATTTATTCACCTCTGCTATCTAACACTTTCCTTACTGTTGCAATTAATGTATTGTAAAATGTAGTTTTAAAAATTAATACATATTTTAATATTTTAATTTATAATATATATATATTTTTTATTTTTATGTTACAGGTGTATGTATAACACCAACTCTGCAAACTAGAACTTTTAGAAAGAGCACGGCTGGAAACACGGTGCTTCATGCCAGGAGTTTCCATCCGGCAAAGCTGGTAAACAGTATACCCTATGCGGAGAATCTCCGCATGCGGAGAAATTGCAGTGAACCTGACCAGCTACAATTGGCACAAAGAGAATTAACAGAGAGGTTCACTAGGAGTAACAAAGCTACATTGGAGACAGCTAAGATAAGGGCAAATCAAAGTCCTAGGGAGAAGCTTATATTTGCAGAGAAAAAGTACAGACAGATCAGAAGCAACCCATTAGATTCATCACAGGTTTCAATAATCAACATCAGGAGATGCAAGGTATTTTCCAAAAACACTGGCACCTCATCTGCAGTGACCCGATCCTGGGCCCTACAATATACAAGAGACCCATGCTGACATTTCGGAAAGCCAGGTCAATGAGACAAGATCTAGTGAACAACATGCCTGGGCCGAGAACACAACAAAGTTGGCTCAGTAGCAGCAAAGGCTTCCGACGCTGCCACAAATGTAAGGCATGCCAGTATGGGGTTAATACTACAGAACTACCGTTGCCCTTCACTGGGAAAAATTGGCGAATACTGAAACCATTAACTCGTAAAAGCGAATTTGTGGTTTATGCTCTGCGATGCAGTTGTCAAAAACTTTACATAGGGAGCACAATTTTAAATGCCCATCTACGCATCCTACAACATATTCGGGCCATCAAACATAAAGACCAAACATACCCTGTAGCCCGACACTTTGAACAAACACATAACAGTGATGTCAGCAATCTAGAATATTTTGTTCTGGATCAAGTGTCAATAAGACCAAGGGGCGGAAACAGGGAGAGGTATTTGAGACAATTAGAATCTCGATATATTCTCAGATTTAACACAAAGATCCCAATAGGCCTTAATAGAGAAGATGATTTACATGTCCACCTGTAACATCGCAATGTGTTATTATTTGTGATTTTGACTGTCGCTTATAATTGTTTTTTTCTGGGGAGACAAGTAAACTGTGGATATTGGTAGAGGATCAGACATTGAGAAGTTTTATATCATGCACAATTGATATCTTCAGGAGAGAAATTTTGAATTAATTTGTTGCTGTAATCATGTTTCTCCTTTTCTCCTCTTTTTTTTATAAACCAGACCATGTAAAATGCATTGTATATAGTTTTCAGAGAGGTTTTTAGTATGGGTAAATGTGAGTTTAGTATTAGTTTTGATTTTATTAGTGCTGTATAGCCGGAGACGCATTTTTAACCCAACTTGTACAAAAACAGTATTATTAACTTGAGGACATTGTTTTGAAAAAAGATCTGTGATTAATTAGGGCACTTGCTCATGATTAGTCTGAATCCCGATAGAAACATGAGTTTATACATTATGAGATATGATAGGTACTGACCCTGTTTCTGAACGGATAGTTTGTAACATCACATATCAGCAACAATCGAATTGATATGTATTTGTAACATTGTTTGATGTGGGTAAAAAGAATGGCGTAGCTGCATGCACTAGTCACTTTATAGAAAAAGTACTGTGTCACTTTAAATGTAAAAATGTTTATTCATGCACTGTCACTTTAATGTTGAAAAAGGAGGGAAAAAAAACCCTGGAACATGCATATATAAGTAACCAAAATGGCAACCGCAACTGGTTTGAGAAAGGTAGCTGAAGCTAATGAAACGCATCACCGTTGTTTTATTGCTAAATAAATCCCGTGTTCATAGCGAATCCGAGCGTGCTGGAGTCTGTCTTAATCCGAAGGCAGGCATTTGGAGTGGAGGTGTATGTATATATATATGTATTTATAATTTTTAATATATTTCTAACATTTTATAATTTATTAAAATAATGATTTATTAATTATTATTAAGTAAATATATATATTATATTTTATATATGTATGTTTAATTTATTTTTACATTACATTTATTACTTATAATTGTTAACATTTTCTAATAATTATAAATATTTATTTTTAAGTTATATGTATTATTTAATTTATTTTACATTATTTTTTATGTATAAAAAACCGATATTTTTACATCGATATTTTTAACAACTATATTTTTGTTTCAATATTTTTGTACTTACCATGATGTAGATAGGATGTCGATATTCTTGACATCGATATTTAGGTCCCGATATTTTGGGACCTCGATATTGTGGTCGTCGATATTCTGTCAGTGATTCATGGAAACTTGATCACAGTTACACAGAGGTAAAACGTGCATCCAAACTTTGTTGATGGAAAGCTACCTTATAATGTATCATGCATAGCCTAAAAAGGATTAGGTAACTTCGGTGATGGTATTCACGACCCAGAGAAGATTTGGTTCAAAATAATCTGTGGTCGAGATCTCAACATATCTTTTCTGTGACACCATGGACCTTGCTTTCATTATTCTTATGTCTATGCCATAAGTAAGAAATCATATTTTAGCCTCCTCCTTACTTTTACTAGAAATTTGAAATGGATTATCAAACAGCTGTTTTAGACCGATGGCCTCAAAAGTTTGTTTCAGGTATGTAATCCATGAAATACGGGCCACACGATCTAGGGCGAGACAATTCTGGATAGAGGACATAACGAAGTGGGCCTCTGGGTTAATCCATTACGTAATCCATAATAAAAGCGGGGCAAGTCCCAATCTATCTTCTAGGTGCCCCAATCCTAGTTCTTCATGACAGACAAGTGTGGCAGCCCTCGGTGGGGTCATCGGTAATCTGTGGATAAAACTGTTCTCTACCTGTTACAGAATAGTCAAATTTGATTACCCCCAAACGCTTGGCCCATATGATCCAGCAGAAATGCATTTGGTGTTGTACAGGGTTAGCAATTCTTTGATCGGCTTCCTACAATGCCTATGCGAAAATCTAAAAATTGCTTCCAAGTTTTTCTTGAACTGTTGTATTATATGTAATATATTATTTTTAAATGCTTCCCACCCTTATCCCCTATAAACCCAACATCCCACTCCTAAAATTTTAATTATACTAAATAAAAAAATTAAAACAAACTAAATTACAAAAACAATTCTTATAAAAATTACTAAAAAGATTATAAACAATTACTAGAAATAAAAAAGTATAAAAACAAAAAATACAATATATTACACACTTTTTGTCACTAAAAACGACATTACAAACAACAGTATTAACTACATGGATATTAAACACATATTAATTAATTACAACACCTAAAACAATATTTTGACAACAATGTTAAATACAACAATATTTATGTGTCACAATATTCTTGACACAATATTTATGTTACACAATATATTCGATATTTTGTCCAAATACCCTCCCCCGTCAGGGCAATCTGCCAGTACCCTGAAGTCAAATCAAAAGTGCTCAGGAACTTAGCAGCCCCTGACCGATCAATGAGCTCTTTGGCTCGGGGGATGGGGTGTGCATCAGTCTTGGCGACCAAGTTGAGTGCTGGGTAGTGAACATGGTACCTGAGTTCTGGAGATGTGTGGTCGCTTTTGTACCAGCACCACTGTGCTGGACCAGGAACTACTGGAGGGCTCAATGACCCCAATTCTAGCATCTTAGGGGTCGATTCCGATTCGGGCCGGAA